>JAZAYU010001271.1:0-65100 GCA_038501625.1 Corbicula japonica | reverse complement strand
ATCTGGATCTATACTGGTAGCCCATGTGATAAAAGGCATATTATCTGGAGTAAAATGTTAAATTTAATGTTTACAAGATGAATAATTTCTCAACTGTTAACACTTCCTGTCATATTTCAGGTCCAGATGATGCTAGAAAGATGACACAGTCAATCATGGGTTAGTGCAGCTTTGACAGCAGTATCACAATGAAGTGTCTAAGACTGGCATGATGATGCAAACAAAATTACTCATGTAGGTTTATGGTTTTATTTTTATTAAAATTCTTTGCTTATTAATACATAATAAACATAGTATTGGAACTTATAAATTTCCTTAACACATCAAATCTTTCACCATTCTAAATACCATTGTATCTGAATAATTTTTCAATAGTAGATCTTTTTATTTTAAATGTTATTTTTGTATTGCTTACTTATCATTTTTTGGGTACCAGCTATGTACATTCATGCAGTCTGATCTAGATCTACACTTCTCAATTAATGACTCGGAAAAAAATTAAACATTTAATTCAGTTTTCAGTAGTTAAGATTCATTGCGGCGCTTAGGAAAAACACACCCTAAAAGTAGCTATATCCATGAAGTGAGGGTTATAGATGAATTGTTCCTTCACATATTGAATGAACTACTCGCATTGTTTGATGAACCCTTTCCTCTATATATACGCCTTTTAACGCATGTGCGACCAGTGTATATCCTGATCAGGATCTGCACTTATCGCATGTTGGTCAGACATAAATTAATGAATCAAACGGATGTGCTGGCTGATCTGGATCTAACCTGTTGGCCCGGGCAATAAAGGTGTATCTGTGGAGCAAAGGGTTAAATTCTGTTGTCTGACTGCTCTTTTCACATGATGTTTTATTAAACATAACTTATGTTTACAGGGAGAGTTGAGTGACACTTACGGGCTGCAGTATACCAGAAATCTCAGTTGTGACTGCCTGTTCGCTTTAAGATCTTCTCAGACCCGGGTGGAAATGCGGTGGAAATAAAGGTATGTTTACTTCATTAAAATCTCTATTTAACATTTGACCATTATAATTGCATGGAAATTCCTAAAAAAAACAGATTGCAAAAACTTACAATTTAAAGAAAACCAAAAAAGTTTTAGAAATTTAAACCTTTAATGGCCTGTGTTACCAAAAGTTATGGATTAATATTCAATTTAAAAGAAAATTATTGTTGTATGTTAACTGAACCCTGCATTAGACTTTTATTACATGACCACAAGAAAAATCTTCAAAAACATCTTAAAATGACAACCAGATTGAAATCCTGATGTGCATGACCAAATAGGTTTCAGTCTATTTCACATTTATCAGAAATTGTAGATAACTATGACTTATTTAGTGTTGCTTAGTCCGTTTTCTGTAGGAGGGGGCAGGGCTCTAATACTAGTAACAGTTTTCAATATATTGATAGGAAACTTGAAACATTTATTCAATATCAAATGTAGATTATTGGGACACAATTCTCATGTGGTTCAGTGCATTCTTCGTTGGAGGTGCAAAGGGTTTTTTGGAAATCTTGTGGTATGAACTGCTTCTAGGATTCTAAGGATATTGACTTTAAGAAAATTAGGATATTAACCAGCAGATGATTAATATTTATTATCAGATATTTGTCACAAAAATGTCATGTCTCTTATGACAAAGCAGTATCAGTAATTATTACAGATATTAATCACCTTCATTGATAGCTCTAGTTTTAAATGTCTTTAATTATTGTTCTTCTGTAGGAATTTTGCTAAGGATTTGGCATCACAATTTTTTACCAATTGCAAAATTTGTTAAAATTAACCAGTTCAAAATAGTGATTCTATAGTAATCATAATGGTTGCTAAATTTTTTGTATACTGTTCCTTTTTTCAGTTGATTGGTAGCAAGATTCCAGTTCGTTGAAATCATCAGCTGTCAATTTGATGACTACTCCGCAGAAGTTGAGACCATTCAGTTACTTTCATGACTTGACATTCATATTTTTTTGGGTGAAGAATCTCTGGCAGTCATCTATTTTCTCCTTTTGCCAAATATGAAGAATTTCAAAGTTAAAACCAATTTTAATGACATTTAAGACTGCAACTCAGAAGTTAAAAGCAATTTTGGTGACATTTAAGACACATGACATTCATATTTTTGAGTGAATCGGCAGCGAAAACCATCATTATTCCATCTCTTGGTAACACTGGAGAAGTTAAAACCAAATGCAATGAATTCATGATTTGACATGTATTTTGCCTTTGTAAATCGATTGCCATGTATATTCGTATTTGGATGTTGCAATTTAATCATTGTTGAGAAAATAAATTGTACAGTCTTCACAATTTTATTTAATTGCTGAGTGTGAATATTGACAGTTTTAATTGATTTCTGTGTATATTATTTGCGTTTATTGCTAATTTGATTATTGATAATATTGTATTAATTGCCAGTTTATTTGATTGCCAAGTATATTTAATATAAGGGTTTTATTGCTTTTCTATTTGATTGCTGTGTATATTGTATGTGTTTATTGCTTGGTTACTGATTAAGTATATTGTATGTGTCTAATTGATTGCTGAGAATATTGTATGGTTATATTGATCTTCTAATTTATTTTACAATGTATGGTAGTGCAGTATGCAAGAACAATAACTCTACCTTCCCTATTTTTCCCTATTTTTTGAGTTATTCCTCTTTATCATATTTACTTGATATATTTTGTCCGGATCAATACTCCAAAACTACTAGAGGGATTTTATTCAAACTTCATACACTGACAGAAAACATTGGTAGGTAGTGCAGTGTGCAAGTCCAATAACTCTACATTGCCTATTCTTTAGAGTTATTCCCCTTTATCAGATTTACTTGATGTTTTTGAGCATTTCATTGGACACATTTTTTGTAGTTATGTGTCAGCATTGTTGACAAAATTATGTCTCTAAGGCCTCAGATGCAGTACAATATGAATCACTATCATAACTCTTGACTTCGATATGTATGCATTTTATTGCATGTGTGACTAGTGTAGATCACGATTATTTCGCACATTTGTAATGTCTGATCGTCCTTAGGACCTTCACTGTTTTCATTTTGGTTAGAAATAATACATATATTAGAATGCGAACAGTGTAGATCCTGATCAGATGGGACAACTGTGCCCACTGATCAAATTCTACACTGTTTAATTTTCAATAAAGGTGTATAGATCTATCAAGTAAAGGGTTAATATCAGTATAGCTTTAATTAGATATGAACTAAAAAGATATATCAAACTGTTTGTTTAATGATTTATTAGGTTATTTCTGACCAGAAAGCAAACAGTGTAGATCCTGATTGCATGGCATGTGTGTTCTGCCAGACCGGGATCTGCAATAAAATGTTGCATATATATAGAGGAAAGGGTTAATTCAAACATTGTTTATTTGATTTCACAAGGTATATTTACGAACGAATAGCAAAGGATTATTGACTGGTTGTTCAAATGTGACTGATTTTACAGTTGTTCAAGGTAACTTCGATTTTTTCAATTTTATTTGTGAAATAAATCTTTGTGCAATACCAATAATTGATTAAATTTGAATGGCTTTAAGGAATTTCAAGTTTTACTTATGATGAAATTTAAAACTATTACTATGTTGCCACCATTCTGTCAATTTCAAGTTACCTAGTTTCCATTTTGTTGATTTTTTTCAATTTTCAAAGGTTGAGAAAAAAACGCCAGAGTTTGTCTTTAAAGAAAACATTGGAAACTTTCAATCGTAAGTAAATTCAGCAGACAGTGTGTTACCCAAAATTGCAAGAATTTATAGTGCTGTTTCGGATACAGAATTTTATACCTAATATAACGTATCAATTATGTTCACCTTATCCATAATCTGTAATATACTAGTAAAAAAACATTACAACAGAATGAAATTAGTTTTTAGTTATATTCATTTGCTATAATCCTGACATTAAAAACGTTAAGAAGATACCAACAGAATGTTAATGAGCAGCCATTGTTCACTGTAGTTTCAGTTTTCGGTTGTCGATTCCGAGAGAGGCAGTGCCTTAGTTCATATTAATAATAATAATAATAATAATAAAAATAATAATAATAATAATAATAATAATAATAATAATAATAATTATAATAATAATAATAATATTAATAATAATAGTAATAATAATAACAATATAATAATAATAATAAACAAGCCTATACTACAGATCATTAAACTTGAATTGGAGTCAAGTCTTAAATCTCTCACATATAATTTAGACTGTTATAAGTATTAACTAATTCGATTATAATGGGATTTAGACTGGTATACGATTTCAGTTTGTAATATTGGACACTAGTGACTAGAAATTGGCATACAATTGCAGAATAAAATACAACCGACTATTCAATGTCTGTAAAACCAAATTGAATTTATTTCTACTGCTGTTTTGTTCTGAAACACATGTATCAAGGTCTTAAACTTACGGTCTTCATCGTCCTGTGTTATGGTTCGAGATTGTGCCCTAACTGAGTTATCACATCCAGAAAGTCTTGGATTTGAATAAACGTTGAAGCCTTGATCGTAAGCGAGAGTCTGAAATAGTGATTAAATGCATCGGTTTCACTCTGTATCATAATAAATATTTCAGTTGTTCTTTAATTTTATTACGTATTTTAATTCTTACCCAAAACTTCGTTACAAGTTTGCTTAATTATGCTGCCATTACTGAATTATTTTTATGTATTTCTATAGTGAAGCCAGTGTGTCACTATGTTGAGACGCTGGCGCCCTAGTCTTAAAACGCTTTGACACCGTAAACAATACAATTATGGCCTATATTTTCAGGATTTTAAACATACAGTCAAACCTCTCTTTAGCAGCCACCAAAGGGAGTGACGAAAAGTGGCTGCTCTACACAGGTGGCTGTTAAAGACAGGTAAAAAAGAAAACAAAATGTCAGTTTAGGACATATTTAAACTGGTTGTTTAAGACAGGTGGTTGCTATTCGCTGGTGGCTGCTAAGGCAGGTTTGACGGTAATATATTCTTCTTATTCATTTTTATTTCGAACAGCATATTTGTCTGTTGAGAACAATCACAATAATGAATGGTCTTCACTTTTTTTCATTTAGATGACTACATGTAAGATTTTAGACTTATCAAAGTTTAGTTATGTAATCTAATCTTGACGTAACTATAATAGATACACTTGTATTTTGGTCCAATAGTATTGTTTAAAAGCGGCATAACTTCAATTTATCCCGCTCTTGTATGAAATATTACATCTGTTTGGAATTATAGGCAAAGATTTGCAGCATTAGTTCGGGCTAATACAATTTTAAATTACTATATATATTGCTGAAAGAATAAAATATATTTCGAGAAGACTTCGAGACTTAAATAGCGAACTCATTGTTTATGTATATAGCGTAGCATATTATATACAGCTGCCCGATTTAAGAGTTTGTTTGTTTGTTTGTTTCGGGTTTAACGCCTGTTTTCAACAGCTTTCTAGGTTATATCCCGGCGATCAGTCCACCTAACCGGTGTTCCTGGGTCTCCAACCAGTACTAACAAATTTCTCCGCAAGCGACTGACTGCTTCCTCACTTGAATCAGAGGTGATGGACAAATGACTCTCAGACGCATTCTCCGAGTTCAATTGTCACGGAGAAATTTTTCCCCGCCTCGGCTGGGGATCGAACTCACGACCCCTGGATTGACAGTCCGCCGATTTAAGAGACGTGTAAACATTTTAATTACTGAAAGAGCTGGGATAAATGTCCATTAACTAAAATCTCACAAATATTACAATAATTCAAGCTCGCAGATTTTATTACTTAAATTTTTAGCTTTACAGTGAAAGTGTAACATCGTTTTCTTTAAGCCTTTTCGACTTACTTTCACTTTCATTTTGTATAGGTTGATATTAAAGAGTGACTGTATTGTTGTTGCCAAATAATCCTAGCCAATGACGAATTCTGTAGTGTGCCTCATTTCAACATCTTTCAACACAAGAATATAGCAAAGATCTAAACGTCACAGCAATAATCATTTCAAACAGTGTAAACTAATTGTTTAAAAATCCCAATAGATACATGTACCTCTTCACCCTGCCAGATGCCTCTCTGGTGGAGATAGCTACCAATGGAAATAGTTTATTTAATTTTCCCGCTGCATAATAATACAATACGAATATTATTTACAACACTCCATTGGTTTATAAATTAGGTCAGCTTAGACAGCTACGCCGAAAAAAAAGAGAAAATAAGTGTTTAATTGGTAAGCCAAGGAAATAACTCTGAACTTGGTTACCTATTGTCTGAATTGTCCGCGTTTTAAAGTAGCAGGTATTTTTGTCATATTGTAAACACAAATTCTACAATGACTGTGGTACAATGCTTGCTAAAATTTCGAAAATGTTTTACTGTTCATGCTAATGATGCAATTGAGATTTTTATGAGTGTTTAAGCTGGTTCCTTTCAGAAATGTCAGATTTTAAAGGCTTGGTCATGTAGTACATTAAGAATTTGATAAAATGCTATAATAGTGGAAGTCTAGGGGATTGTACATGTAATTATTGGTTAATAGCCGTAATTAAATGTTCTTATTTTTTCAAAATGACCTTACATATAGTTGGCAATATCGTAATTTTGAATAGGAAATTAAAATGTTATGTGGCCAATATTTCTTGTCTGAATGAATATACACTTGTAGAGAATTTTAGATCTAACTATTTTCCTTTTGCTGCTCTACATGTAACTTAACGTATCTAAAATAAAGATATATGTGTTGCATTAATTTATGCAAAGATTTATTGAACTGCAAAACCATTATTAATAATTATCTTTTTTATCGATGATAGAATAACTGGGGACTTTAAACGTTCTTTTAGTCAACTACATATAAACGACCTGCTATCCAATCATTCTGTGAAGTCTATTTTTCAAGCAAATTATTTACATGGCAGCCTGTTTAGTGCATTTTATGAATCGAAAAGATATAATTGAGACTGAGAAAAAGAAAAAGATAATTATATTTAAAATTAAGTACAAAGATAAGATCGCGTATGTATGATGTGCATAATATCATGTTTTTAGTTATATGTAATTAAATACTAGTAATATAATAGAAAAAAAACAAATGGGGGCTTTAATTGCCTCTTAACGATCTCTGAATAAATGGGCGACCGTCGCTAGCCCTAGATATCCTGTATTTAACAAAGTTCAATGTTTGATTTCTTACAGTAACTGTAATTGTATGTTATACATATCTATATGAATTATTTATAAATGAGAAATAAAACTATATATATATTTATTCGTCTAAAACTCGACTCGAACTATTGATCCACGTAATTCGATCTCTTGTTTTGGTCTCGTGGAATACCTGTATTTCAACTAGTAATTGTATCAGTTGCTTACAAATAGTTGCTTGCAATAAAACAGGCTGAAGTGCATGAAACAGTTTTGTTCACTAAAAGCTGGTACAAAGCTTATAGATGTAATACCTTAAAACGACCGATTATACGCTTCCAGAAAGTTCTTATTTCTTTTTTCTCCTTCTTCAGTCCTTTCTTCTCTTCATGTTTGCTTTCTTTATTAACCTGGGATTCCTCTATATCCGATAAAGATCAATGCATAATTTATAACATGTTATGTTATGAAAAAGTATGAACAAACAATCTTATGAAATATTATTGGGAAAATATACTATTACTAAAATAGTTCAATGTGAAGTTGTTTATACGGTTATATAATCTACCCTAAGAGGTACACTAAAATACACACTGTAACTTTGGGTTTAAATATTCTACTGGTTAACCTGCATATTTATTTCCGCTATAAGTATGTGCGGCGCAATTTCATCTTTTTAATAGACAATCTAAAATTTGTTTTCAAAGTTGGTAATTTAAAAGCAATTTTTATATAATTCTATAAACAGGATAAATTGAAATTCCCGCGGCATTTTTTTTTACCTTTTACTTTGCTTAAAAAACTTTTTTCGACGAACATCTAACTGTTGTTTTTCTTTTTCAATTTCTGCTTTAAGTTCTTGAACTCCTTTGTCTTTTAAATGACTCATTGTCCGGGTATAGAGAAGAACATCTTCCGACACTTGTTTGTTACAGTCCAACAACACCTGCTTCCCCTTGACGGTTTCTGCTTTCAGTTCATCAATACCTTTCGTTTTAATGGCGTTCAACTCGTTTATCTTTTGTTCAACAATTTTGCCAACTGATTCCACTGAATCCGTTTTGTATTCTTCAAAATGTTTTCGAATCGCTTTGATGATTTCCGTTTGTTCATTACTCATTTGTACTAAGTGATCACTGAGCGTGTGTTCCATGGTGTCATTGAGAACCTTTGTGATATCATTATCATGAATTGTAAGGGTGTTATTCTTCAACTGTAAATATTACAAATAATCAGGTTGCACTTTATATATGATAATCATACCCAATGATTGTTAATTTGTAGGACAATCAATCGTAATGTTAGAGTGTAATTAGATGTTAAGAAAATACACGTTTTGTTGGTACACATGAGAATTCCGCAAAAGATTTAGAATTTGACTTTGACATTAAATAGTAACATGGCCATTTTAGTAGTTAGTAATAAATTTGGAGTTCTATGTCATATGCTAACTACCTATATACGTACTTATAGAATGATTAATCTTTGTTAATCTTCAATTACTAAAACTGGTGATGAAAATTGAGTACATGTATAAATTAATTTTAAGTTTATTTTTCAAGTGTATTTTATAAATAGTCTAAAGTAGTCATTAATAATGGACAGCGGATTTACTTGAACATTTCATTTAATTGTTAAACAAATCGTCAATATACAGTCGTGCTTTCTAATATGTTCCAAAAGAAAAGGTTTAGTTAAGGCAAGTTCATGCATACACTTAAGCATTGTATAAAAGCTTCAATGTGGTTTTATCAAAATACTCCTTGACAAGATAAACACAACAGTTAAGTAAATTAAATGTTTACAGGTAAACTTTGGAACATATTCAACCTGGATAAATTACTGATAGAACCGTTCTTTCTTTGGGCTGGAACTGGTAGGTATAGAAACAGTAAAAACAATACTGTAGAAAGTTTCTGGTGCTGGGTTTAATCGGTTTTTCTAATAGATATATCATCTAAATTCGTTTTAATAATGTTTTTCTTTAGGTTTATTATTTATTTATTGGCATTGAAGGTACTTACTGTAACTGTTTTCTTATGTTTTACTTGATTCTCTTTGAATGATGAGTTTTCTGAAATGAGCTTGACCTGATATTTATTGTTAACATTGCTGGGTACAGTATTCCAATATTTTTTAACTTAACAATAACGCTTAATTCAAAAGATATAGTTTTGATTCATACCGGATACCATAGAGAACATTGGATGACTTGACGATTGTCTCTAAAATTCTTACAAAATTCAAATAAAAAATTATCTACAAAAACATGATTTAAATATTTACACCACATCATAATATATATCGGTATAAAACTAACATAAACGGTAATGCAACTTTCTTATAACCGAATTCCATTCGACTACAATAGATCTATCTGCAATATAAAACCAACCGGCTCGAAAGTGAGAAACTCAAAGTAAATGCTAATTTAGCTACAAGGACAGCAAGAACTCAAAGGATGCACCCATGTAGTATGTTTGTCTGTAGTAAGGTTAAATCATACATGTGTTTTACTTTTCTTATGAAACTGCCATATTCATCAAACATTTACGAGTACATACGTAATTCTTTAATCACATCCTACCTGATTTAGATTATTTACAGCCTTTTTCGCTTTCACATCGTTAGCAAGGTAGGCAGGGTCAGACAATAGATTTATGAGGTCGTCAATGTACTTCACAAGATCCTGATCACTCAGTAAATGATTAGCTGTATGGCGGATTTCACGTCCAACAATACGAGCCTATAAAAATGATAAAATAATTCATTTTAAAAAATGCGTTTCATCAATTGATTAAAATTTAAATTAGATTTGATAATTTTCCGAAGTTTTGAAATTAAATTTATTCTTGATTCTAAATTTAACACAAAAAGTTTCTGGTGTAGGGTTTTAATCGCGTTTTCTAATAGATATATCTTTTAATTTCATTTTAATTATGTTTTACTTTAGGTTTATAATTTATTAATTGACATTGGAGGAACTTACTGTAACTATATTCTAATGTTTTACTTGATTCTCTTTTAATGATGAGTTTTCTGAATGAGCTTTACCTGATATTTATTGTTAACATTTCTGGATAGAGTATTCAACATATTTTTATCTTAACAAAAACGCTTAACATAATTTTGATTAATACCAGATATCATAGAGAACATTAAATGACATCGATTTAATGTCTCAAATTCTTACAAAATACAATTCAAATCGATCTACAAAAACGTGGTTTCAATATTAACACAACAGCATATATATATATCGGTATAAAACTAACATAAACGGTAATGCAACTTTCTAATAACCGGATTCCAATCGAATACAATAGATCTACCGAACATCAAGATAATATTATTACAGCTTTCAACACCACCTCGAGATACCTTGTTGATTTATTTAATATAGATAATAACCATTTTCGATCACTGGTTGATAAGATTTATCCCCAGGAACTACAACTTAATAAAGCGGACACTTCAGAAAAGCAAGCACACTTTCTTGATCTACATCTGTCCACTTCTAAAACATGTGATAAAAGATATGATTTTAATTTCAATATGATAGTAAATTTTCAGTTTTTAGACGGCGATGTTCCCCGTGCAAAATCTTACGGGATTTATATATCACAGATTGTTCGCTTTTCAAGAGCTTGCAACGGGGTTAATGATTTTAATGAAAGTAATCTTTGCATTACAGGGAAACGTTTTAACAAGATTATCGGTATCACAAATTAAGGAAAACCTTTTGCAAGTTTTATCGCTGATACCCAGATCTAATTTATAAAAACAGATGCAGTTTCACCTCACTATTGCAACAAGGTGTTTCACAGCCATTTTTATGGAGCTCTTACTTAAGAAGATAAAAGGCAATGTTAATTTATTCCGTTTATTCGTAAAAACCATCTGTAAATTTAAAAAAGGTTACCAACATGATGGTTTACAGCGTCCTGCAGGCCTGGCGATTAACCCATCTACAAATCATCATTATATGCTTACCTCTTTGGTTGCACGACGGTGGGAGGGGTTTATGAGTTTATGAAGGTTTATGGGGAAATCTTTTTTTAAAGAACCTAGAAGCTCGATTTGTTTCTTTTATCCCTGTCATCGTGTTCTTGCTGATTTTACTTCAGGAGCTCTTGTCTCAGTAAAGTCATTGAGAAACCCCTCCTTTGGATTTGAAATGCTATATGTATTATATGTTTGTGTGCTTTTTCATGTAACATTGTTAAGTCGATGGGTACGTTGGAGTTATTTCACCAAGACAACTTGTACTTGTTTTGTGATATGAGAATCTGTTGGGGCAAGTTTGAGGTTGGTGAACCCTAGAACATGGTTTTAACCCCTAGTGGCAATTTGATTTGCCACTGACCGTTCCAAGGCGGTAACACTTCGGGTTGTCATTTTTGTTAATTGTGTGTGGTGTCTTTTTTTAAAAACTGGTCATTTTATTAATCATGCTCTCTCCCACTCTATTGACTGTGTGGTGAGGCTTTTTCCAGAATGTGCAATTCCTGATATGAATATTACACTTTTTAAAACATATATACACCCTTAAATGAGTAATTGTAATGAATCATTTTAATATTCTGAATTATGTTGTCTCATCCATTTCATCGATTTTTATAAGTTTTTATAAGTATTCATGTAGACGACCATTAGCGTAAATAATATGATTATGTACCGCATGTGGCGTTGCTTGAATAGATAACATGCCACAGGCGGTGGTCATATATCCTCTACCCACCTAGAACCAATAAACATAGCTCTCTGTGCTTGTTTGCCAAAGTGATCATGTCATGTATACTTTGTTGACGGACTGGACTTTAGATTATAAGTTTACATGTAAAAAAAGTGAAATATGCATATCAGGATTCGCCACACTCACAAAACACAGCCTCCCCACATAGCGAAAAAGAAGAAAAGGAAGAGAAAGCATGTTTGTTATAAGTGTGTCAATTCAATTAAGACGCCACAAAGATTTAACGATAAAGAGAACCTTTGGGGATATCGCATTGGAACGGTCAGTGGCAAAACAAATTGAGTTCTGAGTTATTAGTCTTTATGGTAGTGATATTTGTCAAATCTTAGAATATACAAGCTTATTTCGAATTCGTCCCCACACCATTCTTAAAATAAATACTTTATCTTATGATCGGTCATTTCTCCACAGATAACTGTCAAACTCTAAAGATTTATTGTTACTTGTATCTAGAATAAAACTGGAATTGTTTTACCTCTGTGCACACGTTTGGCTCCACGCTGAGATTGGACGTAATTTTCATTTGGAACTGCTTGTTGTTTATAATGACAGCAAGAAGTCCATTGAAGTCAGTGTCTTTCATAGAGGTTTTGTCACTATAACCATCAGGCGGCATAAAGCATTTACTGATTTCAAATGGGTCCAAACACCATCCCCTTGCATCTGTATTCTTCCATGACGGAGTATTAAAACGGTGTTCTTTTCGTATGGCTTCCTTTAAAGGGACACATAAACCAATAGGGCATGGTTGATTTGGTTTCTTGCTGGAAACGTTTGGATCATGTTCTTTACATTTCTTGCCCTTGCTGCAAAAGCCATTTGTTTGACATTGCAGGACATTGGCAGTAGTACAGGACTTGCAAGTTGTGCCTTGAGCTATTCCTGTTTTAGTGTACACAGTTTGCATTATATCATTTTGAAGCTGTTTCATTTCGGTTTCAACAAAATCGACCAAGCCATCTTTTGCAAAGAGCAAGGCCAATGCCCCTTTTAACCAGTTCTGGAAGTCTTTATTCACTAATGTCTGCACCAATGCCATCTCCGTAGTTGGATTGTTAAGATTTTTGATGATTTTACTGTGATGATGGTTGGAACTTGAAATACACGTAGACATATAAGGTCAATATTATACTAACGTTTCAGAAATATCAAAATCAACATTGTCGTATTTAGGATTTCTTTGCTTTCAGTTCGACATAATTATATTTGCTGCGATTTAATCTTTGTTTACAAAAAAGCAACATGTACTATACTTAGCAAAAATATAATTTTCCACTTTCCTACCAATAAATGTGTAAAATTAGAAAAAAATCTGCGTTTCTATAACCATTACGAAAATGTACTTGAAAATCTGCAAAAAAGCCATTAAAAATTTTATTGTAATTAAATAAATTTATCAAGTTCTTCTTGTTTATTAAATCACAAAACAATCATAATTATTGAAATTGTTTTTGTTCAGTAAAGTACTGTTATAAAGGAAAGATTGTGTTACACGTTAAAATATGATAAGGCGCTGTAATGGTCTAAGATGTTTCCGAAGGTTTTTAGTAAAAACGCTGTAAAAACATGTCAAGGCAATGAAACACTGACTAAGGAATAGCGCGCTCATCAAGCTTTCGAAAACATTCGGATTGTTTTGTGAAGCGGAAGCCCCAAGAGCTTCACGCTTTCTTTAAACAACACAACTGTTTTACATAAACGCGATAAAATATCGATTCGATTCTTGTATACACTCCTAAATATTCTCAATTTTTACAATTATACATTGTGATTTATAACATCAATGCGTATTTAATGGGTGTTAAAACAGCCACGTTGACGACAAACCGGACGACAACATGCTTTTCACAGCAACTCGTCGTAAAAAGTGCTTGCTGGTCGGCATCACAACACTAACATTGTGCACAGTTTTATTAATTCTGACAATTTTGACATGACTATCATAAAAGCTGAGCGGATTAATTGCCGAATTTCCTGATACCTAGTGCGAAAGATTCTTAATAGTTTATGGTAGTGGAGCTGTTCAAAATACATGAAAAACTTAAGTAACCGTCTTATTTCTTTACTATAATGATTTTCAACGTTAAACACATAAAACAGTGAATATTACCAACATTTAAAGTGTATATATGTTATATATTAGCTCAGTTACAAATAAAAGCTTTTAAAATTATGATTCGACGTGTTGAACCCCCCTTGCCGAAATCCTGGATCCGCCCCTGCAAAAAAAAAAATAACCGACAAAAAAGGAAACATGTTTATTAACAACTTTGTACGTACCTTTACAAATACATTTCCCGATGTACTATAATATTGAACATCCTCCATCTCAATAACAACGAATTAAAACACAGAGTCCGAGGTTCATTTCGTATCAGATTTGTTCACAGTTTCACACAGCATACAACGAAAACACTATAACTTAACAACGTATACTATCCTACACTTTTAACCAAAGAATATTAGCACTCAGTCCGAAGATTTATGCCAAGAACACACAGTATGCCACGGGAACACAATAACTAGTCGTGAAACTTCAGACACGATTATTTTGAAGTAAACATACTTATTTCCTAATTTATGAAGAAAATCCGGATTTTTTTCACAAAATGTCTTGAAAATATATATCCAAACCGTTTTATAAAATCAAAGTTGATGCTTTTTCACTGAACACATAATGGGATGTCTTCCAATATTTTGTTTCAACATTTACGGCATGAACAGTCAAAATCTGTTTATTTAAAATAAATGTTTCTCCTCACAGTGACTTAAACATGCCATAAGTTCCAAGACACAATGTATTGATTCAGCTTTAATATTTTGAAACAAATTTCCAAACACAAGCAACAAAGCGTAGTGAATAACTTATTGTGTATGACTTGTTATAACATTGGCTTGGAAGTCAACACGTGACCATAAATGGGGCGCGTCATAGGGGAAAATGGTTTCGTACAGCTGAGGTTATTTCTTGAAATGACGTCATACAGTTCAGCAGACGACATTGCAGATAATGCATTTCGCAGTAAAAAAAAAAAACTTTCTTTAGTAAAATTGCGGAAAAAATCGCGTCACTATGGAAAATTAACAGTTAAGCAGACGGCGTTGCTGAAAAGGCATAAAAATAACATTCTTTTGTTAAATGATAGAAAAAATCGCATAGTACAATGTACTTATAAAAAAGAATAGATGCATTAAGTCCATTACAAAACATAACAACTAAATAGAGGATACACCATGAGTGATCATTTTATACTGAAATTATTAAACGAGTCATCTAAATCGATATAAAACGAGGATTTTGCCGAGTTATATATCGATTTAGATGACGAGTTTAATAATTTCAGTATAAAATGAACACGAATGATGTATTCTATTTATCACATACCCTGAAAAAACAAGCAAATTCCATTAATTGTCCCTTTCTATCGCCTAGTAGAGCGAAATTATAACGTGTGTAATTCGGTCGTGTCGGGTGATACATAAGCTAGTCACCAAAGAATTTGTTCTACCGTTTTCCCATTTAATTTTGCCAAAAATGAGTAAAAATAAATAAAAAAAAATTAACTGCGCTAGAGTCTAGAAAAATATTCTACCAGTTATAGGCTTCTGAAGTTGGGTTTTATTAAATAAATCGATCTACTGTATGACGTCATTTGTGTAAACTTTCATAGCGGCATATGACAACATTGAAATTTGCTGGATATAAACTCATAATTTGGATTGAAAATGTGTTTCTAGTGTTTCTATTTTGTTTCGGGGATGTTGTAAGATCACACCGACGATGTTCTGAAAACGATGTCAGCATCTGGGTCATTTTGTTTTCGATTTAAACGAAATGAAAATGGCTTTATTGCTGTTGTTGAATTTCATCATAGACATTCTTACACAGACACTTGTTTAGGGGTCATTTGCTGGCCCTATATGCTTATAGAGCTATATAGGCCTATACATAGGCTAACAGGTCTCTAGATCCAAAAGTGGGAAATTTCAGGAAATAAACAGATGATCTATAGCATGAGATACAACTACAATCACTTAGAACACAAAATATCCCAGTTTGAAAAAAATACCCGTTCACCTATAATTAACCATAGCTATAGATCATCTGTTTATTTCCTGAAATTTCCCACTTTTGGATCTAGAGACCTGTTAGCCTATGTATAGGCCTGTATAGCTCTATAGGCATATAGGGCCAGCAAATGACCCCTAAACAAGTGTCTGTGCATTCTTACGCCGTTACGGAGTAATAAAGATGTCAGAAAGTTATTTTTTCCGTGGATATTATCAATAAAAGGGATGCTTCAGTTCCTTTTATAAGCTGCTTGGATGTCTGGAGTGGTCAGATGGCAAAAGTAAGTCATTTTCATAAATTTGTTTTGATCGCTGATAACGCGCATGAATAGTGATTTGGCTATGATATATAACTAGTTATATATCGAAAATATATAACGGGTGTTATTACACTCCCACACCTGAAGGTATGTGATAAAGTGTCATAAATGCAAGCAGATGACATTGTTGAACTTGCATTTTGCGGTTAAAAAAACAACAAAACTTTTCTTAGTCAAATTTAGGAACAAAATTACACTCATGATAAAAATACATACATGTAAGTGTAAGTTAATTTCAAATAATATCAACTAAGATGTCAAACATGTTACCGGATGACATTGCTTATTAAAAATAACATTCTTATGTAAGATTTTGGAACTATTATCATTTATTAATAAAAAGTAAATGTTATAAATGATAACAAGCAAATGTCAAAAAAGTCACCCGGTGACGGAAGAAATATTTCCCCGTGAGGTGCCCCACATAACCAGCTTAAGTTAACAACTTGATGAGTATGACAGGGAAGAAAGGGAAGTGAACTGTGAATCATGCAATCAACAGTTTGTCCGCAAATCGTATAATAGGAAATAGGAGCTCTTCAAATAAAGAAAACTGATTTGCTGTAAAGATGATCTTTGAAAACAGACTCTTAAGGG
The DNA here is from genome assembly GCA_038501625.1 of Corbicula japonica. Classification (NCBI taxonomy): domain Eukaryota; kingdom Metazoa; phylum Mollusca; class Bivalvia; order Venerida; family Cyrenidae; genus Corbicula; species Corbicula japonica. Next base: position 48,194 of record JAZAYU010001271.1, on the reverse strand, counting down.
CCGTCTTCAGTCGCCATACATCGGCTAAAAACAAAAACTCTTTAAAGGCAAAATGCTGTTCATTAAAACTTTGCAAGAATAAATGTTAAACTTAGTAATGTACATGAATCTTTATTTTACATACGTTAAATATTAGAACGGTGAAGCAAACAAACTAGACAAAAACAATCCCTATTCTACTATTTATATTCAAACAAAACTAAAACAAAACACACGATCAATGGTGGTGTGTTGTTGCCCTCTGCAGGAAGCTTTTTGAACTTTTCACAGAGGAGGGCACAACACAGTCCCCTGCAGGTTCGTTGCTGTTATGGTAGGGCAACAACACATTCCGGTAAAGGGTTTTAATGGAACCCTTACGGGTCTGAAGTTGGGCCCTATACACCAGAATGTCAGAGTTGGGTATTTCTAACACGAAATAGACATTGGTGTCCCATTTGTCGGCTAGTTTGTTGGTTACCTGCAGCCTAACTTTTCTGACCAGTACATGATCGCCTACTTCAAGTTTGGATTGTTGGCAATATCATGATACTCTTGTGGAAATGTTTTGTTTTACTCTTGTTTTGTGTTGTTAAGTGTGTGTGTATAAAACATATTCTTATTTGAAGTTGATCATTTTATAAACCCATGATATCTATAATTTTGCTCCCGGAGGAGGCTGTGTTCATTTCATAAACCCATGATATCTACGATTTTCCACCCGGAGGAGGCTGTGTTCATTTTATAAACCCATGATACCTACGATTTTGCACCCGGAGGAGGCTGTGATCATTTTATAAACCCATGATACCTACGATTTTCCACCCGGAGGAAGCTGTGTTCATTTTATAAACCCATGATATCTACGATTTTGCTCCCGGAGGAGGCTGTGATCATTTTATAAACCCATGATCTCTACGATTTTGCTCCCGGAGGAAGCTGTGTTCATTTTATAAACCCATGATCTCTACGATTTTGCTCCCGGAGGAGGCTGTGTTCATTTTATAAACCCATGATACCTACGATTTTGCTCCAGGAGGAGGCTGTGATCATTTTATTAACCCATGATATCTACGATTTTGCTCCCGGAGGAGGCTGTGTTTTTTTTATAAACCCATGATCTCTACGATTTTGCTCCCGGAGGAAGCTGTGTTCATTTTATAAACCCATGATCTCTACGATTTTGCTCCCGGAGGAGGCTGTGTTCATTTTATAAACCCTTATTTCTACGATTTTGCACCCGGAGGAGGCTGTGATCATTTTATAAACCCACGATCTCTACGATCTTGCTCCCGAAGGAGGCTGTGATCATTTTATAAACCAATGATCTCTACGATTTTGCTCCCGGAGGAGGCTGTGTTCATTTTATAAACCCATGATCTCTACGATTTTGCATCCGGAGGAGGCTGTGTTCATTTTATAAACCCAAGATCTCTACGATTTTGCTACCGGAGGAGGCTGTGTTCATTTTATAAACCCATGATCTCTATGATTTTGCTCCCGGAAGAGGCTGTTTTCATTTTATTACCCTATGATCTCTACGATTTTGCTCCCGGAGGAGGCCGTGTCCATTTTATAAACCCATGATCTCTACGATTTTGCTCCCGGAGGAGGCTGTGTTCATTTTATAAACCCATGATCTCTACGACTTTGCATCCGGAGGAGGCTGTGTTCATTTTATAAATCCATGATCTCTACGAATTTGCTCCCGGAGAAGGCTGTGTTCATTTAATAAACCCATGATCTCTACGATTTTGCTCCCGGAGAAGGCTGTGATCATTTTATAGACCCACGACCTCTACAATTTTGCTCCCGGAGGAGGCTGTGTTCATTTTATAACCCCATGATCTCTACGATTTTGCTCCCGTCGGAGGCTGTGTTGATTTTATAACCCCATGATCTCTACGATTTTGCTCCCGGAGGAGGCTGTGTTCATTTTAAAACCCATGATCTCCACGACTTTGCTTCCGGAGGAGGCTGTGATTATTTTATAAACCGATGATATCTACGATTTTGCACCCGGAGGAGGCTGTGTTTATTTTATAAACCCATGATCTCTACGATTTTGCTCCCGGAGGAGGCTGTGTTCATTTTATAAACCCATGATCTCTACGATTTTGCTCCCGGAGGAGGCTGTGATCATTTTATAAACCCATGATATCTACGATTTTGCACCCGGAGGAGGCTGTGTTCATTTTATAAACCCATGATATCTACGACTTTGCTCCCGGAGGAGGCTGTGTTCATTTTATAAACCCATGATCTCTACGAGTTTGCTCCCGGAGGAGGCTGTGATCATTTTATAAACCCATGATATCTACGATTTTGCTCCCGGGGGAGGCTGTGTTCATTTTATAAACCCATGATATCTACGACTTTGCTCCCGGAGGAGGCTGTGTTCTTTTCATAAACCCATGATCTCTACGATTTTGCTCCCGGAGGAGGCTGTGATCCTTTTATAAACCCATACTATCTACGATTTTGCACCCGAAGGAGGCTGTGTTCATTTTATAAACCCATGATCTATACGATTTTGCTCCCGGAGGAGGCTGTGTTCATTTTATAAACCCTTGATATCTACGATTTTGCACCCAGAGGAGGCTGTGATCATTTTATAAACCCATGATCTCTACGATTTTGCTCCCGGTGGAGGCTGTGTTAATTTTATAAACCCATGATATCTACGATTTTTCACCCGGAGGAGGCTGTGTTCATTTTATAAATCCATGATCTCTACGAATTTGCTCCCGGAGAAGGCTGTGTTCATTTAATAAACCCATGATCTCTACGATTTTGCTCCCGGAGAAGGCTGTGATCATTTTATAGACCCACGACCTCTACAATTTTGCTCCCGGAGGAGGCTGTGTTCATTTTATAACCCCATGATCTCTACGATTTTGCTCCCGTCGGAGGCTGTGTTGATTTTATAACCCCATGATCTCTACGATTTTGCTCCCGGAGGAGGCTGTGTTCATTTTAAAACCCATGATCTCCACGACTTTGCTTCCGGAGGAGGCTGTGATTATTTTATAAACCGATGATATCTACGATTTTGCACCCGGAGGAGGCTGTGTTTATTTTATAAACCCATGATCTCTACGATTTTGCTCCCGGAGGAGGCTGTGTTCATTTTATAAACCCATGATCTCTACGATTTTGCTCCCGGAGGAGGCTGTGATCATTTTATAAACCCATGATATCTACGATTTTGCACCCGGAGGAGGCTGTGTTCATTTTATAAACCCATGATATCTACGACTTTGCTCCCGGAGGAGGCTGTGTTCATTTTATAAACCCATGATCTCTACGAGTTTGCTCCCGGAGGAGGCTGTGATCATTTTATAAACCCATGATATCTACGATTTTGCTCCCGGGGGAGGCTGTGTTCATTTTATAAACCCATGATATCTACGACTTTGCTCCCGGAGGAGGCTGTGTTCTTTTCATAAACCCATGATCTCTACGATTTTGCTCCCGGAGGAGGCTGTGATCCTTTTATAAACCCATACTATCTACGATTTTGCACCCGAAGGAGGCTGTGTTCATTTTATAAACCCATGATCTATACGATTTTGCTCCCGGAGGAGGCTGTGTTCATTTTATAAACCCTTGATATCTACGATTTTGCACCCAGAGGAGGCTGTGATCATTTTATAAACCCATGATCTCTACGATTTTGCTCCCGGTGGAGGCTGTGTTAATTTTATAAACCCATGATATCTACGATTTTTCACCCGGAGGAGGCTGTGTTCATTTTATAACCCCATCATCTCTACGATTTTGCACCCGGAGGAGCCTGTGTTCATTTTATATAACTCATAATCTCTACGATTTTCCACCCGGAGGAGGCTGTGTTCATTTTATAAACCCATGATCTCTACGATTTTGCACCCGGAGGAGGCTGTTCTCATTTTATAACCCCATGATCTCTACGATTTTGCTCCCGGAGGAGGCTGTGTTAATATTATAACCCCATGATCTCTACGATTTTGCTCCTGGAAGAGGCTGTGTTCATTTTATAAACCCATGATCTCTACGATTTTGCTCCCGGAGGGGGCTGTGTTCATTTTATAAACCCATGATATCTACGATTTTGCTCCCGGAGGAGGCTGTGTTCATTTTATAACCCCATGATATCTACGATTTTGCTCCCGGAGGAGGCTGTGTTCATTTTATAAACCCATGATCTCTACGATTTTGCACCCGGAGGAGGCTGTGTTCATTTATAACCCCATGATTGCTACGATTTTGCTCCCGGAGGAGGCTGTGTTCATTTTATAAACCCATGATATCTACGATTTTGCACCCGGAGGAGGCTGTGTTCATTTTATAACCCCATGATCTCTACGATTTTGCACCCAGAGGAGGCTATGTTTATTTTATAACCCCATGATCTCTACGATTTTGCACCCGGAGGAGGCTGTGTTTTCTGGGTGAGGCGATTCCTAATAATTATGCATATTTCACTTGTTTATTATCACCTTGTTTGAGATATATGAGAAAATAAAAGATATTTGTAAGATCTTTCTAAATGCAGAAACAACAAAATGTCAAAAATATAACAGAATGAACTTTGTCCCGTAACATTTTGTATTATATATATTTTTAGAATATTTAAATATTCCAGATATATGGGCCTCGCCATGCTAAAAGAGGTATTTATCGATTTTTTGACATTATTTGTTATTGATAAGTTATTGATATATCAGGGAACTCACACCTCTTCAAGTTTTCAGAAATTTTAGGTGGTATTGTTGCCGAGCACGCAAGTTTCGCAACAGGTTACTGCAATAAAGCGTGCCGCAGTGTGCATTTCGCAACTTTGCTGATCTAACAGTAATTAAAAGCTATAATATCACTGATTCTTCTCATAATTGCGGTAAAAGTAAGTGTGAAATACATCCAAAATGATAGTGTCTCTAGCTGGGTTCAAATCCGCAACGTCACGGCGACAGCGCCCAGCCCTGCAATTCCTGCGACGCTACCAACTGAGCTAACCGGGACAACCACCAAAAAGGTTGATCGGATAGCCCTGATTTACGTAACCATCACTGCATGACATCGGTTACGGGTTATTTTACTGAGAACAGTACTGAGATACTATGTACTAAAAGTACTTAGTACAGTACTAATATATTTGACAGTTTAAATCTGGGTTTGAAAACGTTTGGAAATTGAGCCTGAATGAAGCCTATTGAGACACACTTATTAATGCTAAATTTCTAAACGCTTGTCATACCCAGATTAAACAATGTTGTCCTTTAACAATATAGATCACGAATGCGCAAGCTGTTACGGATCTACACTTTTCTATAATGCATTAATCCTTTATATAACTACAATGTTGTTCTTTACCTAAATAGAGCACACATGCGCCAGTGGTTACGGATCTACACTTTTCTGTCATACATTAATCCTGTATATAACTACAATTTGGTTCTTTATCTAAATAGAGCACACATGTGCCAGTAGTTACGGATCTACATTGTTCGGTCATGCATTAACCCTGTATATAACTACAATTTGGTTCTTTATCTAAATAGAGCACACATGTGCCAGTAGTTACGGATCTACATTGTTCGGTCATACATTAATCCTGTATATAACTACAATTTGGTTCTTTATCTAAATAGAGCACACATGTGCCAGTAGTTACGGATCTACATTGTTCGGTCATGCATTAATCCTGTATATAACTACAATGTTGTTCTTTACCTAAATAGAGCACACATGTGCCAGTAGTTACGGATCTACATTGTTCGGTCATACATTAATCCTGTATATAACTACAATTTGGTTCTTTATCTAAATAGAGCACACATGTGCCAGTAGTTACGGATCTACATTGTTCGGTCATGCATTAATCCTGTATATAACTACAATTTGGTTCTTTACCTAAATAGAGCACACATGTGCCAGTAGTTACGGATCTACATTGTTCGGTCATGCATTAATCCTGTATATAACTACAATTCGGTTCTTTACCTAAAAAGAGCACACATGTAACAGTATAGTTAGATTTTGACCCGTGAGCTGTGACCTTTTGGACAAGTCCATTGTTATAATCCTAAATAGGTAAAGTACGTCAATTTACAAAGTTACCGTTAATTTACTTAACTTATATGACATTAAAACCTGTTCAAATCAGCAACTGGTCAGTCACGGCGAAATAGCTCAGTGGATAAGGATCTCGAGCTATGATGCAAAACATTGCAAGTTCGAATCCAATAATAGTAACTTTATATTTTTGTATTTCATTTACTTTTTTAAATATATATTTAGTTCGCATGATATTATTTAGTTAATTGTTGGTTTATCATTATTTTTTGCAAAGCCCTTTAATTTAGTTCATGTACATTTTTAAACTATATTTTTGTTGAGCAGCTTGCCGACCCCCTTACACATCTGCCCCAAAGGGGCGCTGACAGTTGTGAATCCTGAATTTCTGTAAACAATTTTAAATAGTTAATGGAACCTTCATTATATTCTCTTTCTTTTTTTTTCAAAACTATTTTGTACAATGTTTTGGCATAGTCCGAAAACTGTGTTTTGAGTAAGTTTCGATCGCGACATCTTATCAACTTACTTGATGAAAGCTTAACCGAAATTTGCACAATTTTATGGCATTTTTGTCGGTCTACATGAATGTCATGAAATAAATGACATTAAAAAAATAAGATCCGCTGACATGATTCGAACGCACAACCCTTATGACACATTATCAGAAATCAGGAGCGTTACTGCCACGGCTATGAAACCTTTTGTTACATGTAGTACCATTTCAACAGTATAGGCTATGGATAGGAAAATCTAACTTCCCTATTTTGTGGAATATTCCAAAAATCTATAAATACAAAAGTGCATTCACGGCTCACGCATAAAACCGAACTATAGTTAGGGATCTACACTTTTCTGTCGTACATTAATCCTGTATATAACTACAATGTTGTTCTTTACCTAAATAGAGCACACATGCGCCAGTGGTTACGGATCTACATTGTTCGGTCATACATTAATCCTGTATATAACTACAATGTTGTTCTTTACCTAAATAGAGCACACATGCGCCAGTAGTTACGGATCTACATTGTTCGGTCATGCATTAATCCTGTATATACATGTAATTACAATGGTGTTTTTTATCTAAATAGAGCACACATGTGCCAGTAGTTACGGATCTAAACTTTTCTGTCATGCATTAATCCTGTATATAATTACAATTTGGTTCTTTACCTAAATAGAGCACACATGCGCCAGTAGTTACGGATCTACATTGTTCGGTCATGCATTGAACCCGTATATTGAGAAAAGGGTAAATTATTCTGAAAACAAAAACAAACCGATATTTAGTCACGTAATTTCACTTGAACATGTATGTCTTATATATCCGTAACGAGGAGTGCTTATGTGGTAATCTAACAAGCCAGCATCCGGTTTAAGAGTGTTTGCTCGCTTTACTTATCAAAAACTGATTGTCACAGACAACAGTGTTTCCTGTTTATGATACAGATTTCAATGTCATACAATGTATAATACTCCAACGGTATTGTCATCCTCTTCAAGGAAGTTAGTTTTCATGCTGCTGCGCTATGTCATCTGAAAATATTTTTTGGCATACGCCAATAACACCATAAGTTGCATCTTTTGCATCAAGCTATATCTTCTCCAGTTAGCCATATGGCATATTGCTATAATCATTATCAAATAGACAACGTTTAAATAGAATCACCAACATTTTGCAAAGTTACGAAGTGTTTTAAAATTTGATTTTGCTTATCCACCGGTAAATGGGACACGCCTTGTGGAATACTCGGAGTAAACCTACAATTATCTATTATTTGTCCTTATTAAAAGTTGATCTGAATACAAAATTGGACTGCATAAGTACACAATTTAACTGCGAATTGCATAATAAGCAATGTCGTCTGCTCAATTGTGTGACGTCATTTCAAAGAAAAACGCCATTTTCCCTAAAACAACGTTCCTCATAAAGCGCTCCAAATAATAAGTCACAATAAGATGATTTTCTCAAAGCGCAATAAAAAGGGATCATTAGAAACCTACTTTTCTTTCATTCAGTTAAACAAGTTAATTTTAAAAGAAACGATAAGTGAACATTATAAATTGCTGAACCACTAAAAGTTCTTTATGTGAGCAGTGGGTGTAAATGTTCAAGTAATCAAAACAACACAGACGCTCTTCAAATGTTAACTTCGGGACAATCTGTTTTCTGATTTAACTTCCTTAATACGAAAGTTCTACCATGTGAATTTAAATAGATAATAAAACATTTCCAGAGCTACTTCATTAAGTTGCAGAATAAGTGCTTTAAGTTGTACACACTTCTAAATAACTTCCTTAATACGAAAGTTAAACCATGTGAATTTAAATAGATAACAAAACATTTCCAGAAGAGCTACGTCATTAAGTTGCAGAATAAGTGCTTTAAGTTGTTATAATCATACTGTAAAACGCTTTAATTTCGCGATTTTTGTCAATAATTAGCTATTTTCTTTATTTGCGTAGTGATGAATTCGCGACATTGTCGGTCTTTTAAAGGTTTTGCAAAATTTATTTAAATAATTAATAAAAAATAAATGAATGGTGGCAAAAAAGGTATTAAATGTGGCGTTCGAAGTGATTAACAGTTCTATTTTAAGTTAATTATGTTCGGATATACTTATTTTCTTATATATGAAAACTCATTCATGTTTTCGCGGTGTTTATGAATTCGCGAGGTAAGCGATTCGCGAATATTAGCGAAAATAAAACTAACGCAAATAAAAACCAGTTCTACAGTATATAGATAAGAGTTAAAAGCTTTTCAAGTTACGAAGTACAAACAGCGTTTTTGTTAGTTGTGATGTGTTAATTTCAGTCATTTCGATTGGTGTTGTATTGTTGTTCAGATCTATCTGTGTTAATCACTCCACTAAAAATAAGAACAGTGTGTTTTATGTTTGTTTTGATTGATTTGTATATAACACTTCACGCACCAAAAGAAATAACACAACAATGTGTTGTATTCTTGTTTCCATTGATTTGTATAAAACATCACAGAAACCAAATGAACAATATGTTGTATTGTTCTTTTATTTGGTTTGTGTATGACACACCACAAACCAAAGGAATCAACAACACAACAATATGTTTGTTTCTTTCGGTTATTGTAGTTTTTTACATCGACAATGTTTCAGCTATATGCGGGCAGTTCAACTAATGTCTTTCTTTGAGTTTACCTTTAGAATCAACAACAGCGCTGCCTTATTTCGTCTCGATTCATTTTTTTTTTCAAACAGTCAGTTTTGTTGGTTGATGTCAACATGCTAAAATCTATTCTTAATTACTCAAAGGTAATGTAATCCAGGTAAAAAAAGTCTTTCAATAAACTTACTAAACAAAATAAGGTTCAAACAATATTTATTACACAATTTACACTTAACGGCTTTTCTAACTCCACATTTTCATATTTTATTATTTTTTTAATTTAAAGTATTTATTTTATCAATTTTCGTCTACCGTAATAAAAAAGGTTGATAAATGTTTTGGCATGTATGAAATTGAGCGTAAACGAGTCCAACTATCTGTTCCGAGATGTACGTGCATTTCGTGCATTTTGTATCTTGTATCTTGTTACACATACACAATTGATTGGAAATTTCCGTGTATTGACTTACAGGTCAGGAAATCACAAAATTGTTGAATTATTGTTATCTATTAAACGATGCGGCGAAAGAGCACGTTCGACGTCATCTGCGCTACAACAGAGCAGACTGGGCTAATGTGTAATTCAGTGATGAAAGTAGGTTTAAGCTCCATGGTAATGATGGTCGAATAAGATGTTATCGGCGACGAGGTGAATGGTTAGTTGATGCAAATGTGAAGGAACGTAACCATTTTCACGGTGTTCAAAGGGCCCAGATCTAAATCCCATAGAGCACTTGTGGGATGAACTTGGTCGGAGAATAAGGAAAGAAGCAGCAAAGAACTCTACGGGAGCTAGAAAAATGCTCTTATAAAGATATGAAATGCCATTCCAGAGGGTTTTTTCTCAAATAATATAAATTCAATGCGTTCCAGATGTACTGCAGTCATCATAACTCATGGGGGACACACCAGATATTGAGATTTTAAAAATGTGACATTTGATTTAACGGGTATTGCTGTTAAAAAACGTTTGGTTCATCGATATTAAACTTGGTCGTTATTATTTTTAATGTTTTTATGGAAGGAAATGTTGAATTAAAATTTAAAAAAAATTCATTGTAACATTTTATTTTTTGAAACAGATATTAGCCAAAATACAAGTGTGGAGTAAGAAAAGCCGTTCAGTATAGACTATAACAAATTCAATACATTAAAATATTTTTAATACAAATTTTAGTCCTCTTCATGCCAAAACATTTAAACTCAAAATTGTATTCACTACCATATGCAAACCTGGTCCATCGTTTGGAATGAATGTAATCTGATGCTTTTTTCTGGTGTAATTATTGAGTTCTTCTCATCTTAGGGTTGGGCCGCGTTGCTAGTCATTGCATTTCTATTACTGTCAGACATGAATGGAAACAGGAGTCTAGAATTGTGTTGGCAAAACTATTGTTTGGCATAAAATTGAGTATAGTAAAGTATAGTCCAGTTTTCAGTGCGTGCTTATATCTTGTATTTATAAACAAATTACGGTGCAGCATGTAAAGGGAGGTAATGACAATTTCAGTATCATATTGAGATGTACGACTTATTATTCTTTCTAAAGTGTGTGATCCCGGAAGCATATTCGGATGAGTAATTAGAAGAAAACAACATCCAAAACAAAGTTTGGTAACTTTTATGATAGCGTTCAGAATTTAAAAGACGCCGATCTAGATGAAACCTCTATCTTTTAAGATTGGGGATCAGGACAAAGAGCAAAAAGACCATTGCAAAGGTTAATTGAATTTAATAAATCCATTGATAGAAACACAATGACCAGTATATACATTTTACTGTTGCGTTTAACAAGTACTGTTAAACCCCTCATTAAGGCCATCAAGAAAGTAAGACAACATCTATATTTAGACATTCTTCAGAACATTTAACAGATTACTTGTATCCAGTGATCACGGTGTAAATTTGAGTCAGGTGAATATGTGAAATAAAATACAAGACTATTTACCCATATATGTTACATTAGAACCTTATTTGAATGTTTTGCACTATTTTTCTACCCAGGAATCAAGACCACCCTATAATACGGACACATTTTCGTCAGCCATGGGTGGCCGTAATAGCGGGGTTTCACTGTAATCGGCATTGAAATAAATACTTGCACAATCAACATGATTTGGCACACAGTAAAATGTTATTAATTTAAAAATGTACAGCTTTGAGTTAAATTATTTTCCTGAAAACTAAATGAAGGGATCATTTCAAAGAGTAGCCTGGCACCAGCTAGATGGTTTATTAAAGAAAACACTGAAATACTTATTAACTCCTTTTTTTTATCCATTTCATTTTCCATTTTTTACTGATAAGCTGAACCATCTATGTTCTGGAAGATAAGGGAAGTAAAATGCATATCCGTAAGGTACCTGCAGGAGTTGCTTTTCTTGGAGGTATTGATGATTATTGTATAAGTGACATGAGACTATGAGACTAACAGAACATAGGGACGGGAGCCAGTCTATTCAAAGAGCACAATTGAACACTTAATTTGATAATAAATTAAAAATTCATTTGTGTTTTGCTTAACTATCTAAGAACACGACTATTAAAAGACTCCAATAAATATTCCGGTTTTTTACCGAGAGGATGTATACATGTATTTTTTAAAGAACCAGGCAAACAGATTTTTCCTTAACGCAACTGACATTTACTGGACCAGTCAAAGACATGCATACATGTATAATCAAATTATCAACATTAACCAGTAATATTAAATATTAATATATAAAACATTTTATAAATAAATCAAAATGCAGTTTCTTTTATCAGATTCAGTCGTAGTCTTGACACGAAGAAGATGACATCAGTACAATTAATATTAACCATACCTGGTACATAGATGTATTTCAATAGGCGGCTTTAACTCATTATTCAAAGATAATCTGATTTCTAAAAAATGTATTTATATAGTTAAAATCTGATTTCATGTGACTATCACTAACATCACTATCACTAACATTTGGAATAAACCTACCACTCCAGCAGAATATTCGTACTGAATAAACCCCTAATATGGACAAAATGATAAAAGACGAATTCCACCCTGAGGTGTAAATAGGCAGCTTTAACCCGTTGTTTTTCTTCTGGGAAGCACTTTCAGCAGAATTCCATTTTCAGCTTTTATAACAACGCTCATCTTTCTCTTATATTCATGTCCTGGAACCAGTTCAACCTGATATCTGTAAAGTAAGTAACATAAAGTACAGAAAATTACAATCAGCTCCTGAATGTCTATCATAATTATGTTGTACATTTTCAAGATATAAAATCCCTACAAATAAGAAAAAACAAACAAACCGAAGTCTCATTTGAAATTATCTAATGATACTGCCCCTACTGGGAAACGAACAGGTACGGCGACAGCGCCTATACTGTCAAACTTGGGATGAACCTACACTGTCAAACTTGGGATGAACCTATACTGTCAAACTTGAGATGAACAGGTACGGCGACAGCGCCTTTACTGTCAAACTTGAGATGAACAGGTACGGCGACAGCGCCTATGTTAAACTTGGAATGAACAGGTACGGCAACAGCGCCTATGTCAAACTTGGGATGAACAGGTACGGCAACAGCGTCTATGTCAAACTTGGAATAAACAGGTACGGCGACAGCGCCTATGCATGCAACAGGTACGGCGACAGCGCCTATGCATGCAACAGGTACGGCGACAGCGCCTATGCATGCACCAGGTACGGCGACAGCGCCTATTCATGCAACAGGTACTGAAGATCACAAAATTGACAAACGAAACGGAGTGGAAATGGAAATGAAACGCTTTTCACTCTATGTGGAAACGGAAACGGAATGGAAACGGAACGCTATAGAAATGGAAACGCAACGGAGCGCTTAAAACGCTTGGAAAGCTTGAAACGGTAGAAACGCTATAATCGGAGCGCTTGGAACGATAGAAACGGTAAAAACGGAATAATCGGAACGCTAGAAACGGTCCGCTTATTTATAGTAGCGTTTTTACCGTTTCTAGGTCACCCGATTATTTATAGTAACGTTCTAACCGTTTCTTTGTACGAAATCAATTGTAACGAACATAATAGTTGTCGAAATGACGCTTCGTGGGACACTTGTTTTAAGTAATTATCAGTCTAAATATTTACCATTATTTAGCGCTGATCGAGCAATTGTTACACATTTATCGAAAGATTAGACATTTCGCTACATGTATATGCATATGAACCTCGGATGAATATATTTTTCTCTTGAACCTTTGTTTATGCGTGCACGTTTTTTGATATCTGATAATTTGAAGATGTGTTGTTGTTTTTTTATATAACCTTAAAACGCGATATTGAAGAGATCTAGAAAAAAGTGCGGACAACGCAACATTATTTTATTTCTTGCTTCGGGAATTCAAAAATGAAAAACGAAATAAAATGTTGGGTTTATTTTACTCATAGGAAAAAACATCAACTGCCCTTTGGAATTTCAGGAATTTAACATTCGTCATTAAATATGACCTACAATCAAACGCCGACAATAATATCAGATGTCTGAATATTTGGCGGTAAAAACCACGTGATTTGTTCGAAAAACACGTTGTTCGCCCGCCGCATATATCATAAGCATATGATGTAAAATACATATGACGTACAGTGAAACGTTGACAATACGTCAGACGAGTGCAATTAAAAGATATGATTTGCACGCTTCTTGCGCGAAGCACGTGAAGGGTTTCGTCGTGGGTGGTATTTGTGTTCTGTTTTAGTTTAAATTTAGGTCTAAGAACGATTCGCATGAATGGCACGATGCTTGCGATCAGAATTATGCATTTATCGGTCACAGATAGAATATTGCTTTCAACATTCAATTATTTAACAAATATCACAGAAATTTAAACAACTGTTTTCAAACTAAACGTTTCAAATTTAGATTTTGTCGAATCCTTTCTGCACTGAAAAGGCTTTCAATTATCAATAATTAAAAATTATGTACGATCTTTTACATTAGATTTTCCTGCCGGTGATCTTTGACCTGAAGATAGTTGTTATTTATTACTGATCTTGTTGTTTATTTTTAGTTTCCAAATTAGTGTACGGCACACGAAAAATACAACATTTAACAAAATTTAATTTCAATATGGTCCCATATTTATTACAAGTTGCGTTTCGTCTAAATATAATTATTCAGCAATTTTAGCAAGTTTCGAAAACATGATCTCCCTTTGAATTATCAACAGTGGGCACTTTCCCGTTAGTCAAGAAGAGGACATCTCCCGTGGACATTGTACGATTATTTGTTGTTGTTGTTGTTTTTTGTTTATACTGAACAAATATAAAAAGTTACTCTAGAAAGCTTAGTTAATTTGTACATTTAATATCGCAACACTGAATTTACATAAGCGTGATTGTATGAAATATTTGTTTCGAAAGTTTCAGTTTCTAAATAAAGTACTTTTCGAATACGCATGCATGCTTAAAAAACGCAACAATAGATCATCGCACTTGCATCTTACTCAGATATTAAAATTAATATGAAGTGAATTGAAATAATGTCCCGTGAATAGCGAAAGATCAATATCAGTCGTATCGGGACGCTCGTAGGGTAACACCGCCGGAGCTAAATAGTTTAGCACCTAAATGATTAAGATGTTTCGCTTTTTTTCTCAATAATGTAAAATCTTTATAAGACAATAAAGTTTACAGTGTTGTTAGAAATACAATGGTAAATACACTGTTAGGCATGATTACCGTGCAGACAATGTTCTTTAAACACTTTAGTCCTGGCGTCAGCTCAAGTCATGTATACGCACGTGTGACCCGCGTTTAGAATTTGCGGGAACTTAATATTAATCTTCAACTTTATCGTTTTTGATAGTGATTAATATTATTTTGATGTAAAATATTTAAAATAACTAAAAATTACCTAGTATGCAAACTGATGCTAACAATTCAGTAAAATTATTTAGTCTGACTTGACATACGTGCAGTGATAATGCTACAATTCTGAAATAGGGTAATAATAACAAAAATGATTATCTTCTGTTAATTTTAAAACAACATATTTGTTTTCAAATTTACAGATTAATAATTCTTAAGTTTTTGTAAAATTCAGATTGATGTCTAATTTCATAATTGACCGTCTATAATACTTTGTAAGCGATTTGAAGATTTTATTACCGATAAGATGTAGATATCACTGATAGTTGTCATGTCAACATTTGCCCTAGGCAGATAAATTACCGAAAGTTTAGGGAATTTACATGTACATTGTGGCATTCTTATTTTGACTCTTTTTAAGAAATAACTAAATCATAAGCAAGAGCGAATCAATACCGCTATAAGAGAATTTAAGAGAATCATACTAAGGGCTTGATAATTTTTATAAAAGTATCATTTATTATCTAAGCTGTCCCACAAGCATTTAATTTAAATGGAGAAGTTCTCATTGTTTTCCTTCGCCGGATCGGATCGCCTTCACGTCTTAGTCTTGATGCAAACATGGTAATGTCAATTTTGCAATGCCAGTTTGAAGTTTCTCGCCATATTTCATTATGTTTGATAGAAATCTACATGTTTTGACATTTACAACAGTAACTTAAATTTGTTGAACGAAAATATTTAACCGTGGAAACGGTAAAAACGCACAAACGCGGAAATGGAACGCTGGAAACACTAGAAACGGAAGAAACGCTAGAAACGGAAGAAACGGAAAAAACGCTGGAAACGCAGCGTTGAAAGCGTTTCAATCGAAATGGAAACGGAATGGAAACGCAACGGAAACGGAATGGAAGCACAGCGGAAAACGTTGCCAACTGAAATGGAAATGAAACGGAGTGGAAACGCAACAAATGTCAATTTCTTGGTGTACGGCGACAGGGCCTATGCATGCAGCAGGTATGGCCACAGCGCCTATGCATGCAGCAGGTACGGCGACAGCACTTATGCATGCAACAGGTACGGCGACAGCGCCTATGCATGCAGCAGGTACGGCGACAACGCCTATGCATGCAACAGGTACGGCGACAGCGCCTATGCATGCAGCAGGTACGGCGACAGCGCCTATGCTGCCAATCTTATTATGCTACCGATTGAACTAACCAAAACCCAAAAATTGGATGATCGGATAACCCTGATAAACGTAATCATCACTGCATGACATCTGTATCCGGTAACTTACCGATAACAGTAATGAGAATATATACGGGGAGACTGCCACACAGCACAAATAGCGCTACTGTGAATTTCAGATTTAATTGTTAAAAGTCACAAAATGAGCCAACTTAACAAAATCTCTTTTGAAGGTAATAACTATCACTCAATCCTCAAACTCCAAGGAATTTGTAGTAATATGAAATATGTTTCGAGGGTGTCTAAAACAACCTACGTTGTTCAAGTGTCAGACCTACCTGTGTATTATCCTTGCTATCACGATCTTCATTTCCATCATCGCAAACTGCTGCCCAATACAATTTCTGGGACAATATATTAAATATTTTATCAAATGTTTAAGTGATTCATAAAAAATACAGCAACAATTATTTTATATACTGTCGTTTACTCGATAAGCATATCTTGTATTTTAAAACAAAGTATCTTATGGTTAAACTTTTTTTTAAATGCAACTTTAAAGACGCTTACCATTTCTGATCACCTTTTATTTCTGGAATTTATTTAGTTTGAATGTAGACATCTATCATTTCGTATCTTTTTGTAGAGTTTGTTTTTTAATGTGTTTTACCCATGACCCGGGTTTACAACGCAAGGACATTTATTTCAGCAACATTTACATTTCTATGGATTTCTTCGTTTAAAAAAATTCGGTTCATTTTGCATAAACCGCATGGCCCGTAATGACGTCAGTAACGTCATGGCTGTTACTATTGAAAACTCCCACGTATTACTCCCCCTTTTCACTTAATACTAATTTTTGAAAGCGTTCGACTTAAGTTTATTTAAAGAAAACAATGAATAAAATGTAAATATAAGTAATGATTCTTATTTTGGTGCGGTTCATGCAGATTGGACGTGCACGCGAGAGCTGGCAAATTTACCATAAAGCGCTAGCGCGCTTTATGGATTTGCCAGCTCTCGCGTGCACGTCCAATCTGCACGAACCGCACCAAAATAAGAATCATTCCTTAATTAACATAAATGTACATAAGAATATACAATCGAACCAGTCCTGCAATATTGAAAAGTGTTATTCGACGGCATTCAAATGTGCCTTTTTATTTCAAAGAAGAATGGATGTGCAGTTATCTTACCTGGGTCCACCAGAAAAAGGCACAAAAGCAAACGAATCCATATCTTGCATATTTTTCGATAAGAATCGGTCTGGTTTATATTCATTCCAACTCTCTCCCCAAACTGCTGGATTATGGTGGAGATTAAACAAACTGACGACTATATTTGTACCTAAAAAATCCATAAGATATTTTAAGCTTAAATAAAATTGAGTGTAAATAGCAACTTAAGGAGTAGACAAAAACAATGTTTAAACTTAAGGAGTAGACACATAGCAGTGTTTAAACCTAAACAGAAGGTAAAAGTAAAAGCGCAAACAGTAGTTAAGATTCTGTTCAAAATGGATGTACATGTCTGAAATAACCAGGCTTCATAACATTATCCCTTTTCTTTTCCAATAAATGCTTAATAGTTTTATATTGAATTTGATGAAATATACGTTAATGCCTTCACTTGAATCAAAAATCACAGAAATTGATAATCTTAAGAAATTATTGCTAAGCTTTCATTGTTCATGCTGTTCACTATTATTGTAATTAAGTAATAAAATGCTTGCCGAAGAGTATGAAAAAAATTCATTAACGTTAAGTTAATTAAGATGTCATGATGCAATCGTCGCTCTAGATCCGATGATATATATTTTTTCAAAATATTGCAATTTAGTTATAATACTAACCGAAGCATATGCAAAATTATAACAGTTCATTAAGACGTTTAGACACAACTGTCGCTCTAGATTCAGTCATATAATTTTGTGTTATTTCATGCATTCTCGCCAGTTAATCATTAACTATTCTTGAAGAAATTTAATATGGTGTTCCACTCAAAGCACGGAATATATTTTGTATGTACACTCATTTTCATATTGGTATCCGTATGCATGTAACAGTCTGACTATGAATATAAGTGAAATATGTACCACAGGAGACACAGCCTCTCCATACAGCCAAGAAGAAAATAGAGAGAACATGTTTTTAATGACCGATTTCAAAACAGACACTAAAAACAATTAACAAAAATAAGAACCTGAGGGGTTACATTCTTTGAACGGTCACTGGCAAAACAAATTGCCACTGGGAGTTTAAACCAGGTTCTAGGGTTCACAAACCTCACACTCGTCTCAACAGGTTCTCATATGATTAAACAAGTACGGGTTGTTTTCGTAAAATAACTCCAACCCACCCATCAGTTCGACAGTGCGGAAAAAACAGACAAGCATATGAAACATTAAAAGCTAATAGCATTGTAAAGTGAAAGGGTGGGTACTTAATCACCTAACGAAGACCAGAACACAGGGAGTTAAATCAGCAAGAACACAATAACAGTGATAAAAGAAACAGATTGAGCTTCAAGGTTCTTTTACAAGATGAATGTCTAGAAAAGGGGTTCAAGTTTGGCATAATATTCATGGAAAATACCTTTTGGTATTGTATAATGTTCAATCTTGAGCTCCTCTGAAGTTTCCCGTTGAATAACATGTACAGGGCTATAGAGTCTCAACCCTACTTTGATACACAATGTCAGATATTCAAGTTTAGAGAGATCGCTCCTGCAGAGAAACATTTGTTTAATACATTACGTATATACGTATATTTTTATTACATGTGCCACCGTTTAATAAGTGGACCCCAATTATTATTACATAATAAAATAAATAAAAATAGTAAAATATAATAAAAAGATTAAAATTAATATTTTCTATATGGTATTGGTAAAAATTTAAGTTTATCAAACTTCATTGTTTGACTATATTATTATTGCTTAAGGGTATTTTGCAATTTTGACAGACTAAGTAAATTATCTCAAAAAACTTATTGCAATTAATATACAATGAAATTTCCTTCTGTCACTTTTATGGTTTTATCAGCTTGGCTGCAAAATTATAGGTATTTGATTAATTATTGATAAGTGTCAAGCCATAGTCTGATTAGGGTTTTAGGGGTTTTACATTTGCATATTTGTTACATTGAATTTTATTGGTTTAAAGTGTAATTAGTTTTCTAGTTTCATTGGTTGTAAAAGAAAATCTTAACTTTGATATAGAATGATTTTGTATAATTTAGGTCAGTCTTGATTTAGTTTTATGGAAGT
The DNA here is from genome assembly GCA_038501625.1 of Corbicula japonica. Classification (NCBI taxonomy): domain Eukaryota; kingdom Metazoa; phylum Mollusca; class Bivalvia; order Venerida; family Cyrenidae; genus Corbicula; species Corbicula japonica. Next base: position 28,719 of record JAZAYU010001271.1, on the reverse strand, counting down.
GAACATTGAAAATTTGACTTCATCTTTAAGTCTTTAAATATTCTTAGTATTGTGTTGGAACGTAATTTCTGGACTTTGAACTAAATCCTTACATTGCTATTTGAAGATTTATAATGTTTATTTGGATGTGTTCAAACTAAAGTAATTTGATAAATGAAACATATTAAAAGTCATCAAGATCAGAGCTTCGTTGGACTTTTGCTACCGTACACTCTGCTTATACTAAACTGAGTTAAAGCAGGGATCTGTTGGAACCGACTTCGGGCAAGGATTGACATTGGGGCTAAACCCTAATTCCCCTCTATCCAGCTGCCGCTTCCCAACCGGTACCAGCTGACTCTACCAAAAGCCCCAAGTCCCTGAGGTTCCCTAAACAAAAGGGAACAACAACAACAAAAAGGACAAAAGTGTACACACGCCCGCCGAAACGGTCCCAAGTGGTGGATGAATTCGTGGTAACGGACCAGCAGTCACAGATGATATTGCGAGTAGAACTTTAATCTTCATTGGCAGTATGTGGACTTTCTGATACATTATCATACTCATGGAGCAACATCATGATGCCAGGTGCAAAATGGGACTTTACTGAGGAACTGATAATTTCGTATGCAGGAACCACAGAGGAACAGAAGATCTAGAGATCCAACCAGGCCAGCAGTGAGGGCACAATACAGAACTGGGGAGAGGAACAGATGCGGATAAGACCACAGTACCAAAAGAGTTTGGTGAGTGCAATCTTTCATGTGCATGCCTCTCGTATACCTGTTTATTTGTGACCATCTCATATTGTCTGTGGCCAAATACTTTGAGCATTGGGTGCTTGAGACAAAGATAAAAATAAAACTAAGGTTTTATGTAAATTAAGGGTACAATAGATTGCCAGATATTTACCTTGTTAAAAGAGTGCTAATTTACTTTACATATAGAAATTGATATTGCTTTATAGTCTTATTTATTGTTGATTTGTGTGCTGTTGATATCTTAAGTGGAATTTTTCACAATATTTATTTAAAAAAAAATTTAAATATGGCTTCCAGAAAACAAACTGGAAATTGTTCAAAGGAAAACTGTAGGGTTAATAGTGCTAATGTCAAAACAAAAGGCTTGATTATGGATGTAGGCTTTAGGCTGAATCTTCAAAACAATTACATAAATATCGAAATTGGTAAACATTCGGTGAAGTGTCTCCTGGATTCTGGAGCAGATATCAGTGCTATGTCCAAATATCTACTGGATGAAGTGGCACCAGATGCCAAAATACGCCGAAGTCATCTTCAGCAAATTGTAGGTTTATGTGGTGAGAGACATCAAGTGCTATGTCAGGCTGACTTAACATTCAAATGCAATGGTGTTACTTTTACACATAATTTTCACATTTTCGAACATCTTCATTCAAAAATTCTTGTGGGATTGGATTTTCTGAAAAGGTACAAAGTTCAATTAAACTTTAGTGATATTGAAATGACAATGCCGGATTTACCTTCATTTCAAACAATCAAAGTGCCAACAACTAGCAGTATTTCTACTCATACATCATTTGCCAAATCAGTAGAAGAGACAATTATTCCGCCACATAGTAAAACACTGATACCAGTCAGAATAGACATGCCGTCAGAATCCATAGTGCTACTAGAACCTAATAAGACTCTCATCGACAGAAATATAGCCGGAGGCAGAACTGTGATACAAATTGAAAATTCTAAAGGTGTTTATAGAATGATTAACCCTACTAGTGCTCCAGTATTTATAAAAAAGAATCAAACAATTGCAAAAGCTGTGCTAATTGACAATTCATCAGTGTCAGTGCTAGAAGACTATCAAACTGCTTATGTTTCTAATGCAAGTGCTACAAGTTCAAATGAACATATAAATTATGAACAAATCGTGAAAGACTTAGGAATAAATATTGAAAACAAAGGATTAACCAATGAACAGAAGAATAAATTATACAAATTCCTTGGACGCAATAGGGACATTTTTGCAAAGGACTTGTCTGAACTAGGAGAGACAAATCTACATTCGCATGTCATCGAAACAGGGAATGCGAAACCAGTCAGGTCACCTCCATACCGCCAGACACCAGAGAAACGGAGAATTCTGGAACAGGAGCTAAATGAAATGCTGAAAGCAGGTGTCATAGAAGAGAGCAACAGCCCATGGCACAGTCCTGTCGTGTTAGTGAAGAAACCGAACAATGAATGGCGCTTTGCTGTCGACTACAGAAAACTCAATGCGGTAACAGAGCCCATGTCATTTCCAATACCTCACATGACAGATGTGTTTGACACGCTTGCTGACGCAAAAGCTTCAGTCTATTCCACTCTTGATCTCCGAAGCGGCTTCTGGCAAGTCCCTCTTCATGAATCAACAAAACACAAAAGCGCGTTTATAACAGAACAAGGGATATTTAATTTTCGAAAACTTAGCTTTGGATTGGTCAATGCACCGATGACATTTCAAGCAGTGATGGCGAAAGCACTAAAATCTCTGAACTTTAAAATAGCACTTGTTTACATTGATGACTGTATTGTGTTTTCAAAAGATTTCGATGAACATTTGCATCATTTAGACCTAGTGTTCACAAATTTAAGGGCAGCAAATTTGAAATTACATCCAGCAAAGTGCAATTTTGGAACTGATTCTGTAAAATATTTAGGACATATTGTGACAAAAGATGGCATGAAAGTACTTCCAGAAAATACAGAGAAAATCAAAAACGCTAAAGCACCAAAGAACCCAAAGGAAGTGAAGCAAGTTCTAGGACTATTTGGATACTTTCGAAAATTGCACAGCCACTCACAAACCTTTTAAAGAAGGAAAATGAATTTAAATGGACAAATGAATGTGAAAAGGCATTTCAACAGTTAAAAGATAGATTAATCACAGCACCAATTCTAAAGTACCCTGACTTCAATAGAGAATTTATTTTAGCAGTAGATGCTTCAGATTATTCGATAGGATATGTTTTATCGCAAATACATGACGGAAAGGAGCACCCAGTCTGTTTTGGAGGAAGAGCACTGAGAGATGCTGAGACCCGATGGCATATTACCGATAAAGAAGGTCTTGCGCTTGTTGAAGGAATTCAACATTACCGGCACTATCTGGCAAACCGGAAATTCACAGTCTACACAGACAATGTGTCAGTGAAATACCTGAAACAGATCAAGGATCACCAGGGTCGCCTAGGTAGATGGAGCATTCTTCTTCAAGCCTACCAGTTTGACATCAAACACAGATCTGGTACTTCAAACAGAAATGCTGATTTCTCTCCAGACAGACATATCAAGACTCAACACCTGCAGCCTCAAGTGACCTTGCAGATCACATAGGCTCAGTGAACAAAGACACCAGGGAATACACACAGGTCTCCTTCGTGTACCCTGGAGAAGATGAAGTGATGGTAATGGCAAATCTGACAACAGACACTGCCAAAGAACCTGAGGATCTGGCATTCCCGGACTTAGCTCGAGCACAACAAGAGTGCCCAGACTTCAGGTACATCTACGCCTATCTTGCCAAACACAAAGTCCCTAAAGATCCAGCCAAAGCCAGGACGGTTGTTGCAGAAGCCTATAACTACGAACTGGTTGACAATGTTCTTCAGCATTTCTACTCCAGACGTGGAAAGCAAGTGCCAAAAGAAGAACGATTGGTTAGGCAGATCGCGATTCCCAGAATCCTAAGGGACGAAGTGCTGAAGTCATACCATGACTGCATTGCAGGCGGTGGACACCAAGGGTTTGAAAGGACGTACGCAGCTCTTCGAAACAAGTACTACTGGCCTTCTATGTATGAAAACATAAGACAGTACGTGAAGACTTGTGAAGTATGCCAGCAGTCCAAGCGCGCTTTCAACGCCAAGCCTCCTCCACTTCAGCCTCAACCAGTAGATGATGTCTTTAGCCGATGGCAAATGGACATACTGAGTGGGTTACTAACTACAAAAGATAAGTACCAACACATCTTGCTAGTAGTTGATAGCTACTCAAAATGGGCAGCATGTTTCCCACTTCGAACCCAATCCTGCGAAGAGGTTGCATCAGTTCTTTTTCGGGAAATTATTGCTCGTTACGGTGCACCAAGGGTCCTACTTAGCGACAGAGGGAAGAATTTCATGTCGAATCTCGTCAAAGCCTTAGCTGAGTTGTTCAACATCAAGCGAACATACACTTCCAGTTACCATGCAATGACAAACGGACTTGTAGAATCCAAGAATTCCTACATACTCCAAGCGTTCAGAGCATACTGTAAGGATCAGCAAGATGATTGGCCAGATCTCCTTCCTGGAATACTGATGGCCTATAGGTCAACACCTACCACTCAGTCGACAGACTTCAGTCCTTTCTTTTTACTATATGGTAGAGAAATGCGACTCCCTTTGGACACAGTGCTACAGCCGAAGGACCACTTGCCTCAACGTTACAAGGTACATTTGAGTCGAATATTGCAGAACCTTGAAAAATGTCGAAAAATAGCTGGGGAAAATATTCAAAAGGCTCAACAGAAGTACAAACATCAGTACGACAAATATTCCAAGCCGCCAGAGTATCGACCTGCACAGAGAGTATGGTTGTACTGCACCAAGGTACCACCAGTCAAGGCACCGAAGCTGCATCGGAAATGGGTTGGCCCCTACTATATCACAATGTTGGGACCAAACTACACTTACAGACTCCGACATGTCAGGACCAACAAAGAAGTAAAATCACTGGTGAATGCCATGAGGTTAAAACCTTACTTCGATCCTGAGAGTCGACCAACAAAAACACCACAAGACTTAGAAGAAGATGACAATGAGTTGGATCCGGAAGAGATCCCAGATCAAACAGATGCAGCACCAGAACCAAACAATGTTCACGACAGACAAGATAATGCTGAACAGGAAGGCACACAACAGACACAAGCACAGAAACAAAGTGCCAAGAATGATACAGATAATAGGAGGCAAAGACCCCAAGATGAAAATATAAGGCCAGGAGCCAAACAAAATAGAAATATTGATCCAGACAGAACAAGTTATCAGAATAAAACAGGAAAACGAGCCAAAGAAGGCAATAAGAATAATAAAGATAAGCAAGCCAAGAACCAATGAAAAGGTAAAACAAACGACCAATAAGGAAAAGGTACCAAAGAAAAATGTAGAAAGAGGAAATTTTCCAAACAGGAACATGAAAGATAAAGTGAAAAACAGTGAAATGAACAGGAATCAGAAACAAAGACTGCAGAATGACAAAATCAGCAACCAGAATCAAGATGCCGCACTTTCGGTCTGACTGTCTATGCTAATGCTATACATGAGTTAGCAATAGATGACAATTCCAAACTTAAATTCTTAGTTGACTTTGAGAACTATAATATTTTACCAGAATGGACTGATTTGGAAGACACACCTCCAGGAGTGCTTAATGAACTTGTTGGGAAGCTTAAAAACCAGTACAAAAAGTTTGTTGGTAGAACTTAACATTAGAAACTTATTATAGTATCCATAGTCATAAAGGCAACATTTCCTTAAATAAAAACAATAAATAAAAAAATACATGTCAAAAAAAAACAACACCAAAACAAAGATGTTACGGTATGTCATTTTCATTGCATAGGTGGACTGATCTTGGATTTTGTAAAGGTAATTTTACCTTATTAAGGTGTTTTAATAGTGCTATGATTGATTTGTAGGTTAACATGCAAGTCTCTCACCCATCCTTTACACTATCTGACATCAGCTAAAATTTTATACTCAAAAATTTGTTATTTAATATGTTGAATATGTTAATATTGTTAAGGGTTTTCATTTTCTTTGGAGAATTCCACCTTTGTATTGTACTTATTTATGAGATTTTTTCTTATTCTCAGGTTAGAGGGCTTGTGAGTAATGTGACAGCTGGGCCTTGTCCCTTAAATTGCTGTTGAACAGTGCAACTTGGAGAATGGACTTGATGTTAAGGTCGAAAAAATTTTAGTGTGTTTACTTGTCCTCACTTTGTCTCAGAATCCCATAGTAAACTAAAATCTTATAAATGGTCACAATTACACAGGGGTACGATTGGCATGTACTAACAAGATTGTACTCATAACTAACAGAACAGCAGTGCAAGTGACAATAACAGTATTAAGTGCATTTTAGTGGTTTAATCATTTACAGTGACTTCATTTAATCTGGGAAGAGAGTTGCAGAAATTCGCAAAGTTGTGTTACCGTGAATATATAAAATCACATGAATTAGTATAATTTATTTTCAGTCTTCAAATAGCTGGTTGTGCATAAAACATTTGGAAAACACATTGAAAGGAACTCTGGTTATTTAAGAGTGTCAAAGGCGAAAACAAATGGCTTTGGAGCAAAAGCAAATTTCATACATGAACTGTAAATATTGTATCTATTGACAATTCCCGGGAATGAACAAACGTGTACAAATTAGTGAAGTATTATGTAGATAGTCAATTTGGAATATTTTATAAAACATTTATGTGTCATTATGCATTTGTACGTAAGAAAAATAGTAATACTAAAAAAAAAAACACAAAAAAAACAAGTGTATATAAATTTTACAAAGTAGTTTAGTTCGGGACGAACTAATTAAACGATGGGGGTATTTGCCACCGTTTAATAAGTGGACCCCAATTATTATTACATAATAAAATAAATAAAAATAGTAAAATATAATAAAAAGATTAAAAATAATATTTTCTATATGGTATTGGTAAAAATTTAAGTTTATCAAACTTCATTGTTTGACTATATTATTATTGCTTAAGGGTATTTTGCAATTTTGACAGACTAAGTAAATTATCTCAAAAACTTGTTGCAATTAATATACAATGAAATTTCCTTCTGTCACTTTTATGGTTTTATCAGCTTGGCTGCAAAATAATAGGTATTTGATTAATTATTGATAAGTGTCAAGCCATAGTCTGATTAGGGTTTTAGGGGTTTTACATTTGCATATTTGTTACATTGAATTTTATTGGTTTAAAGTGTAATTAGTTTTCTAGTTTCATTGGTTGTAAAAGAAAATCTTAACTTTGATATAGAATGATTTTGTATAATTTAGGTCAGTCTTGATTTAGTTATATGGAAGTGAACATTGAAAATTTGACTTCATCTTTAAGTCTTTAAATATTCTTAGTATTGTGTTGGAACGTAATTTCTGGACTTTGAACTAAATCCTTACATTGCTATTTGAAGATTTATAATGTTTATTTGGATGTGTTCAAACTAAAGTAATTTGATAAATGAAACATATTAAAAGTCATCAAGATCAGAGCTTCGTTGGACTTTTGCTACCGTACACTCTGCTTATACTAAACTGAGTTAAAGCAGGGATCTGTTGGAACCGACTTCGGGCAAGGATTGACATTGGGGCTAAACCCTAATTCCCCTCTATCCAGCTGCCGCTTCCCAACCGGTACCAGCTGACTCTACCAAAAGCCCCAAGTCCCTGAGGTTCCCTAAACAAAAGGGAACAACAACAACAAAAAGGACAAAAGTGTACACACGCCCGCCGAAACGGTCCCACATGTATAAAAGGCAAAACTTTCAAATCTAATCAAATATTTTGTTTCAAATTATTTGAGACGAAACATTTATATACGTCTCGTTATCAATTGCAGTAAAACCCATTATAAAGGTCACCCAGAAATTAAAACTCTGTATTAAAAAACTACTGCTTAATGCCCCTTGATAAAAATTTATACCGAAGACTAAGATAACCGCAGAATTAACACCTTTTTTTGTTCAGACCCAGAGGCGATATTAACAGAGAGTTTTAAATTGTATTTGAAAGGAAATACATATGTTGTATACTTGTTAATATTTCACAAGATAAACAATATTACGGGGGATGCAACTTCAATATCCTATTTTGATAAATGTGACATCGATCTTTCGCTTGTTCTGAATATTGAATTGTAAAATCCGACCTACATTGCATTTCCATTACTGCCCATGAACAGGCTCAATCAAACCATGCACTATTTTCACATTTTTCATGTTCGGTGGGTTTCAAACCTTCTTTTCATCAACATGTATTTAATATTATAATGTGAAAATTTGACAATCAAGTGAACTAATTTTGGAAGTGTTATTGGGCCATGGTTAGTCAAATAGGGGCGAAATCGAAAATAATTGTGTTACATGTAACAAACATAATAGAAACATCAAACTCGGGCAAATAGATATAGAAATAGAATAGATGGGCCAATACGAGAATGATGGGCCAATAAGAAAATTGCTGGACCAACATGAGATTATCAATTAATTATGCTAAGTATTACCAATTGATATAATCTTTATCACCGACTAGCACACAATCAACTTCTTCCCTTACACGTTCCTGTATGTCTTGATTTTTGGCCAAACATAAGAGAATGTTTGAAATACCAGAAGTAGTTGTGTCATGACCTGAAAATGAAGCAGGCAGAGTCAAAGCATAAAATAATTCTTATCTCGATGGACAAAAATACATGCATGCGTTATAATATATAAAAATCAAAGTACTGAAAGTACAGAAAACCAGCAAAGCGATTTTGCTTATTGAAAATAACCAGTGCCATGATTCTCATACATGTATCCATTTACGAAAAAGCAAAAGAACTTGGTTCACTCGCAAAGACCTTCATCTTGTCTAAATGATAGTGGAAATAAGGGTTTCCATGTATTATCTAGATGAAGGCTTCTGTTAACCCTTTACTCCATAGATATACTTTCATAGTTTGGGCTTACAGTTTAGATCCATATCAGCTGGCACATCTGTGCGATCTGATTAGGATTTAAACTTTTGAATTTTTGACAAAAATCGCGAGTTTGGCCTCGCGAAATTAATGCGTTTTACAGTATGTGATGAAAGGCGTATATATTGAGTAAAGGGTTTTAAGCAAGAAATTATAATAGTAAAATCTGTGTACTGACATCCCAAAGACAAAATGAACACGATAAATGATGTAAAAAGTGAGACCCCATTGATGGGAAAGATTATGCATTTATTTGAAATAAGAAATATATAATTGTTTCCTTCATTGTGAATAACATGTAAAGGAAATCATAGAATTGAGAATCCTACATATTAAATAAAAAAACGAGAGTCATAACATTGCCGAAAGCATTGGAATTTAATGCTAGATCACACGCATGTAAAATTGAAGACAATTTCAGAGGAAAATGATTTAATTTACTAAAGCTTATACCATAAATGTCCACCGTATTAAGTTGTATATAATAACGAACGCGATGGTTTTTTCATGTAGCATATTATTAGAAAAAGAGCCAGATTTAAGACATTGGTAAACATATCATTGAGTTTTGGTTGTTTAAATGAGCTGGGATAAATGTCCATTAGCTTACAGTCCGTTCATATAACATCAGTTTCAGCAGACAGATGTGTCGTTTTTAATTTTAGGCTTAATCATGGTTTGTCCTCTATATTCACACGTACTTTTACTGTTATTTGGCTTTCTTCAAAAAGTGGGAAATTGTGACGTCACTGACATTTGCATATTCAATGTGTTACTGCGCCTATGATTTCAAATACTCCGAACAAAAATAGTAGTCATCTCTAGCTTAATCGAAAACGTAAACCTAGTAAACATCTTCACCTCTGGAAAAATGTAAATTATGCATTATTCCAGAAACAAATCATAGTCCGTTCCTTGGACCACTGATGTCCTTATTGTCGATGTGTCTCCTGCCACGTACGTAATAGCCGGACACGTACCGCGCTTTCTCGTAGCATGTTTCGAATACATAGATCTGTAAATCGTACATGTCCTTATTTCTGTATGAGTAATAACCTGTATAGTAGTTTTAATATGAACACTTTTACACATCTCAAAAGTTTACTGTTTACTGTTCACGCTTATATGTGGAAATCCAATATATAAAAATATTCAGCAATAATGTTTGTATCATGTTCAGTGATTTACAAGGCTCATGAACGCCTATCATCAAATAATAAACAAATGTTCGCAATATGTCTTGAAAATTTCAAGTAAAGGCATTTGCGCATTGATTTCATAAAGTGAACAATTGAAGACAAATATGCTAAGATGGAAATTAATCATTATCGTTAATGATAAAAATAAACAAATAAAATTTCGTGAAACAGACAGTTAATAAGCCGCGGAACAAACATCCAATATTTAAAAGGCTTTAAAAAGACAAAATAAAGAATTTTTTTCTGTTATTTTGAACTTCGAATTAGCAGAAACGATATATTTTAGAATTAATATTTGGCTATTGTAATATCGTAACATCGGGAATATCGTTTATATCTCTACCTAAAGGTAACATATCTGTGGCTCGCTAAAGAATCCCTGGCGGCTACAACCCCCAGATAAAATTTGTTTACTGTTGTCGATTGTGTTCTGAATTAGGGACAGCGCAGCGAAGCAGTCAAGTATTCTTTTAGCGATACTAACGTGGCAAGAGCCAACTTTAACACGTAACAGGAAACATGGACTACTTTGCTTGCTCTGATTACTCTGAAATGCGTAAATCGCCGGTTGCCAGTGCCTCGTTTTGGTTTGATACCGGTTGCAGAAATGTGATTCGCTTCGCTGGTTAATGATATGTGATAACGATTGTTACATTCAAACGAGTACGTGTTGAGCTCTGATATATGTCATGATATAAGACGACATGTTACCTTCGAACAGGAATGTGTCGACCTCACATCTGATGTCATAGTCATTCAGTCCTTCGTTATCTTCATCTTTAGCGGTTAGAAGTATGTCCAAGAAATCGAGGCAACCTCTCTTTCTACATGCAGCTCTTGTGGCGCCCTTTATTTGCTATAGCAGAAAACAACAGCTGTGACAAATTATAGTTGATAAATAATATAGAAAATAGTGGTAAGCTAAGTCACACGATGCCGGTTTGGTTGTCTCTGAATGCCTCGTCCTTTATTCCTCTTTATATCAATTTAGTTACGAGCTGTTCGCATGCAATTTCCGTGTTAATCAACCCATGTTCAACACAAGATGAACATTGTAAAACGCAAAGTCCAGCGCACCGCCCTATATTCAGCAATTTAAGAGTCACCTACTGCAAATTTAATTTGCCTTTCATGTTTGCAAAAATGCTTAAGGACTGCAAAAAAAAACGCTTTTGCTTTCTGGTCTCCGACCATATAAACTGATTCTGAACAGCCACTTTATGATGTAAATATCATTTAATTTCACAGAAGCTTTATTTCTGAATAATAAGTGGCTGTAGAGAAATAAAAGTGCTAAATTTCAATAAATATTAAACATAAAAATAAAACGATTCGTTAAAAAAGCCGAAAAAGAAATGTCATTTTGCTGAATAATCACAAGTGAAAGATGTTGTAGGCTTATGTATAGATATTGTTTAAAATGACAAGCAAAAATTGTCGACGCGATTTCCATACAATCAACTTGGTTTGGCAAACTATTTACAGACTTCCTTTCCGTTGTACAGAAGACCCCAAGTTCCAATTGTAGCTGCACTTACCAATGTCTGTCTACGATTCTGTATGATATCTTTCGCGACTTTGTGCACATAATTGCACAATTTGGTAAATTCTCTTCCATCTTTGGTGAAATTAAAGTAAACCAGGTCAAAAATGTGAAAAATATTCCTGAAAAATTACATCATGATATCAGTTAATCGTTTATATCTAACACCATAAATTCAATTAAAGTGTCGTGAATGACAACTTTGAAAATCGTAATTTATTACTTCGTTAAACATTTTTATAATTATTTTTATTCATTTTATGTACTATGATTAACTCAGAGTTTGCTATCATTTTTTTCAGGTAAAGGAATCATAATGTTTTAAACACGTAAGATAATTATAGTTTTGAATACCAGTGTTTTTTTTAAACAATACAGAGTAAACAGTAGACATCAGTGCTAACCATTTTTAAACATGTACAATAAAACACCAAGTACATCTATCAGAACTCATTTTAAGTAAACTGAATAAAAGAGCAAGTATAAGTGATGGCTATTTCAAACATGCAGAATAACAACCTGTACCTACAAGGATCGCTTTACCCACAATTCTGTTAGTCTGTGTACAGCTTTCACATATGGATGATTATCTCTAAAAATAGACTAAGAATATCAATCGCATCATTATGCATACTGACGGTGTTTGTATATGGGTGACTACGTAAATCTGTAAAATAACCGAAGAACATAAAGTTCACGTTTGAATTATTACGCATGTATACCTAAAAATAGACGAAGACCATACAAACAACCGTCCGTTTCGGATGACGAGTATTGTTATTGTTGCATAATTATTAATTGGCAATAAAATATGTAAAAAATAACTGTTTGTGGTGACTTTTGGAAATTAATTATGCGATTTCTAGTCTTTTTCTCTTCTTTTTAGATGTGTAAGATGTGTCGTAAATATGTAAGAAAGCTGTCTTTTATAATACGACTTTTCCTGACATTGTGTTTACCTCTAACATTGTTAATTTTCGTATAAATTAATTCAAAACTTGTATATTACCCTTTTGTCTGAGCCTCTGTGATATAAGAAAACGCACATCTGCAAATAATATCCAGCGAACAAAGACCGATGTGTTCGAATGCTTCAAAGGGCTCACCTCTCTCACAGAAACCCTGTAACTTGTTCTAGAAATACAGTTTTAATATTGTATACTGAGAAGATTTAAATCTGTCTATTCATAGTTCAGGGAAGACTACTTAATCGATGTCTTAAGGTAGTCTAACTGTTATGATTTCCCGCGCTTTTTTCTCGAATGTCGGGAATACTCGGTTAACTGTCACTAACAGTCGACAATAATCGATGTTGCTTCGGCAACTATCGGCTCTGAAGAGTAGCGTCGGAAGTCACCGAAAGCGAGCCGATGTTTTACGACGTCGCAAATTTATGCGCGGGAAAGCATTACAGTTAAACTACATTAATATTGACTGTACCACTTTATAATGCATAAAAAGACAGAAATGTAGCGAATTGAGCTGAAACTTTTGACTGATCAGTTCATTTTAATATCTGTTGTAAGTGAATTTTACTGCTTTAGTAACGATAAAACAACTTTGACTTTAAGTATATTCGCTCACGATCATTCACTGTGTAACAGTATTAACATAATATTTACTTTGTTTATAGGTCTCATACTGTTTATACTATAAATTTTAATTTTCGAAAACACTTAATATTTTCACCCTGATGCATAACCTGCCTTTATTCTAATTGAAACTAGCGTTAATAAGACATAAAAGGTATACAAGTAATGTAAACTGACTACTGCTAACCGGCTTTGCATCCACTGATAGGATGGGCACATAAATAATCATACTGCATGGAAGGCGATATCGTTCACGTTACGTTTTGCGTCATTAGCTTCCATACAGGATTCAAAGTCAAAAAAATATAGACGGTCACATAAATAAACCTTTTGCATGTATGACAACAGCGCTGACGCTATTGCGTTTTTAGCCTCCCATTATACAATATTCATAGGTCATATAAAACACACATGTGTACAAATATATAAGGTTCTGCTGACGTTACTAAATTTACGGTACTGACGGTTTCTTCAACTTCATAAACTTTAATATGTGATTAAATTGACGTGGTACGATTATATATTGTAATACAAATTGACGTGAAACGATTTAATATTAATATATAAATTGACGTGATACGATTTAATTAATATTAAAATATATTTTGACGTGATACATTTTCATTTTAGTATAATATAAAATGACGTGGTACGATTTAATGTTATAAATATAATAATTTTATTTCATGAATGCCCCTGTAGCGTTTCATATATTATTCAACGTCAAACTGAACGTCACCTACCAATAATATGTCAGTACATTTATTATGTATCTCTGCATATGGTTGAAGAATATCAAAGTGAAAAGCAGGTGTTAAAAGTCGTCTATTTCTTGCCCATCTATTCCCATTGGCAATGAGAAGTCCTTCTCCTAACCATTTTAACCCATAGATGTATAATGTACCGGGTGATCGTGGCTTAGGGGCTGAAAATTAAAATTATGATTGTCAATATTTTCTTGAACTATTGATGTTAGAGAGAAAAGTGAACACAAGTAACGCACCATAAAATTGCATAACGTTTAAAGCATTTGATACAATGTACATTTATTTCACCTGCACGTAGTCTGTTTGTCAAAGTATTGAATATTGGAACAAAGTTTCTAACGAAATGACGTTGAAAGATACCTGTATATTACAGAATACATGTCAATGCACTATTATAAAAAAGGAAAAGTTAGATATACAAAGAAAAAATGGCAAAGCATAACAATAGATGCAAATTGAACTTTGAAGCCACCGAACAAGAAATGGACTAAATATGATTCATAATCATAATTATCTGCACTGTTCGCTTTTTTGTCAGAACAATCTAATAAATTAAAAAAGCTAACGGTGTAGATCCTGGTCATATTGCACTGACGAGCCAGCTGATCAGGATCCACACGGTTTGCCCATACCGTTACGGCGTATATACGTATTGAGGAAATAGATAATTACTTAGCACCATACCGTTACGGCGTATATATTGAGGAAATAGATAATTACTTAGCACCATACCGTTACGGCGTATATATTGAGGAAATAGATAATTACTTAGCACCATACCGTTACGGCGAATATATTGAGGAAATAGATAATTACTTAGCACCATACCGTTACGGCGTATATATTGAGGAAATAGATAATTACTTAGCACCATACCGTTACGGCGAATATATTGAGGAAATAGATAATTACTTAGCACCATACCGTTACGGCGTATATATTAAGGAAATAGATAATTACTTAGCAACATACCGTTACGGCGAATATATTGAGGAAATAGATAATTACTTAGCACCATACCGTTACGGCGTATATATTGAGGAAATAGATAATTACTTAGCACCATACCGTTACGGCGTATATATTGAGGAAATAGATAATTACTTAGCACCATACCGTTACGGCGTACATATTGAGGAAATAGATAATTACTTAGCACCATACCGTTACGGCGTACATATTGAGGAAATAGATAATTACTTAGCACCATACCGTTACGGCGTATATATTGAGGAAATAGATAATTACTTAGCACCATACCGTTACGGCGTATATATTGAGGAAATAGATAATTACTTAGCACCATAATTTTCCAGCGTTTTATATTTCTATGAATGGTACATGTAGCAACTGATGAAACAATGTTCTAAACTGCAGTCCACACCTAGAATTAATTGAACTAGCATCCAAAAGAAACGATGCCATTTTTTCATTATGTATTTTCTCCCTATAATATGTCCTAAGGCTTATTATCTTACAGAATCGTTGAATTTTTTTGTGTACGTGCTGTTGAAAGGTCTCTCGAATGAAAAATACACATCTGATATTCTTTTGATTTTATTGAATGTCTTTGCAAACACGTGGTATAGTTTCTTGTGGACACTAGTTTATCTTATTAAGTTTTGAGTTGTTCAGGTTTTCAATGATTTTTCTTGGAATAAATGAGTAACCACATATTTTGATGAAACACGGAATATCACCAAAACGTGTGTGAACGTATGTGACATCATTTAACATTACATTTGTATAGATCGAGAGTTTAAGAAAATTTCGTAAAATGACTTTGTTTTTTTATTTAAAGATAATGATTTAGATGGTCAAACGTGTTATTGTTTGTAAATTAAAATAACATGATCATTCTGAATTTTGGATCACCTATTGGATTATCTAATATTAAAACTTGAATTTTAACTTTTCTAGTGCATTCTCTTAATAATGCAAAACCCATAATTATTAAGACATTTGACTTTTAAGTGCATTATCTTAAAAATGCAAACCCATAAAAATGGTTCGTAAAAATGTGCATGTAGCATTAATGTAGAGCAACTGTAATGCTTTCCCGCGCAAAAATTTGCGACGTCATCAAATATCGGCTCGCTTTCGGTGACTTCCGACGCTACTCGTCGGAGCCGATAGTAGCCGAAGCAACATCGATTATTGTCGACTGTAAGTGACAGTTCACCGAGTATTCCCGACATTCGAGAAAAAAGCGCGGGAAAGCATTACAGTTGCTCTACATTAATATGAGAAATACTGAAGTAAGATTGCGGTTTTTCCTGCACTCGAGATTTTAATGTTTTCAGTATTTAATCTTGATGGGAGATCTTCTTTAAGCGTGATATTAAATAATTGGTTTTCTTGCTTGCAGCAACACTACCAGTTGTTGAGAAAGATATTTTATGATTGTGATCATAAGACGCATTTCGACAAAAAATAATCGTGCAACCCTAATCCATATGTTATTTACGTATAATAAGTTAGAATCTGTACGCATATACACCGTTGGAACTTATGAAATTCTAAAAATATTGAAATTCTCTGAAGAAAGTACCTGAATATCTAACAAAATTATATCAATGTACGCAGAAATACCGCTCTTTAAAGTTTATACAAGTACCGCCATGTATTACGTCGGGTATGACTGAGACACAATCAATTAGCTATGGATTGTTTAAAGAACCCGTTTTTCTTTCTTCCTCCATCCTTAGTCAGTGCGGCTACACACGTGACTTTTAGAACCATAGAACCTGGTTTAAACCCCTAGTGGTAATTTGTTTAGCCACTGACCGTTCCAAGGCGGTAACCCTCTGGTTCTCACTTTTGTTATTTGTTTGTGGCGTCCACTTTGAAACTGATTATTGTAATACCATGCTCTCTTTTCCTCTCTACTTTTTGGCCGTGTGTGGGAGGCTGTCTATGCTGGATGTGGCCATTCCTAATATGCATATTTCATTCTTTTTTTTTTAGAATGTCGTGCACAAATATATATTAGAAACAATCACCTGGTAGGTTTTTTCTTAATTTATATACTAGCCCAAATTTCTAAACCGCCACCTAATATAAGTGGAATTTTCTTAGTCGTCTTGTAAGCTTTTCTTAAGAAAATTGGGATGTAGAATAAAGAATATAAGACACACAAGCATCATTATGTTTTAATAAAATAATTAAACTGATGTGTATGTGACGTATATTCATTATTCTTCATCCCAATTTTCTTTTGAATAGCTTGCAAGACGACTTAGAAAATTCCACTTATATTAGGTGGCGGTTTAGAAATTTGGGCTAGTATAGTAATTTCTGGACCGATTTTGATCAGATAAAAAACATCGTATTCCTGTTAAAAAGCATTTTTATCGACATTTTACCTCGGATATAAGTAGGCTGTCATTTTTTCTAACATTCAAAAACATTTAAAACAATTTTGTCTTGAATGTTAACTTTGAGAAAACGGCAGCCGAGTGATGTTGGAGGTTAAATGTGGATGAATGTTTTCTTGCATACCGGATAAGTATTTCCGCGTGATTTACCAGGGAAAGAAAATCTTTTCTTGCATACCGGATTTATAAGTATTTCCGCGTGATTTACCGGGGAAAGAAAATTTTATCTTTTCCCTAGGGAAAAGATAACGTTCGCGTGTTACATGAGTGACGTCACGTCTTCAAGTATCTGACGTAATATTTTGAAGTAAGTGACGTCATTTGTTCTCATTTTTGTTTATTGTTTGTGGTGTCTTTTTTGAAACTGATTATTTTATTAACCATGCTCTCTCCCCCTCTCTTCTTCTTGACTGTGTGGGGAGGCTTTTTTTTAATGTGCGATTCCTGATATTCATATTTCACATTTTTTTTTAGAAAATAAGGTTTGCGTTAACGCCAATATTTCAGCGTAAGCAAACGAAATTTAGTTTGTATAAATGTATACAAATGTTATAAACAGTAAAAGGCATGCAAGAAAAAGTATCTTGCATGAGACATTCGGTAAAGATAGAAAAAACTGTCACCTCGGGTGAACTGTTTCGGCGGGAACTCGGCAGAGCCTCGTTCCCGCAAAACGGTTCCCCCTCGGTGACAGATTTTTCCATCTTCACCTCAGACTCATGTAAGATACTTAAAAACTTTTCCCTACGGAAAAGATAACGTTCGCATGCTACACGAGTGACGTCACGTCTTCATGTATCTGACGTAATATATTCAAGTAAGTGACGTCATTTAGAAAATAAGGTTTGCGTTAATGCCAATATTTCAGGGTAAGGAAAACAAATTCAGTTTGTATAAATGTATACAAATGCTATGAACAGTAAAAGGTATTCAAGAAAAAGTATCTTGCATGAGACGTTGGGTAAAGATAGTAAAATCTGTCACCTCGGGGGAATTGTTTTGGCGGGAACGAGGCAGAACCTCGTTCCCGCTAAAACAGTTCACCCGAGGTGACAGATATTTCCATCTTCACCTCACACTCATGCAATATACTTAATTGTACGGCGCTCTTTATCTGATCAAAGAAATACAAAAACGTACCTGATGTGAGTGACTTTTCATATATGAATGTGTGCAGCACATTCTAAAAGGCACGTGGTTAGCCACCCTGCTTACTTCTACTTCTAAAAGACATACCCGATGATTTCAAAACAGCTTTCACGTATTCCGGGTGATTAAAAACAAGAACACTTAAAAATCGTCCGACCCAAAATCGATGAAACTTTGGGAACTCTTCCGTCATTTTCTGATTGTATTCAAAGCCCTCTTCATTTTCGCCTGGAAACTAAAATAATATGAATAAGATAAAAATTAATCAAACCAGATAAAATTAAATAAAAATAATATCATAATTATTTACTTCTGATATGAAATATACTACTCAAAGTTTGCTAAGCATCAAGTTAACCGCAAATCATTGTTAAGTCTACATTATTATTATGTTGAAATAAGAAATCATTGAATAAATAATGTATCAAGAAGGTCCCCAGTGTACACATAACCTCGAATGACTTTAGTACAAATTAGGTGACCCTGTATGATCACAGTGTTTAACTTAAGCTGCTCACACGAAAAGAATGGAAAGTTAAAGTACTACTGAAGTCCAAAGACTTAGTAAATAAACTAATAGTACTACTGAAGTTCAAAGACTTAGTAAATAAACTAATAGTACTTCTTAAGTTCAAAGACTTAGTAAATTAACTAATAGTACTACTGAAGTTCAAAGACTTAGTAAATAAACTAATAGTACTGCTTAAGTTCAAAGACTTAGTAAATTAACTAATAGTACTACTGAAGTCCAAAGACTTAGTAAATAAACTAATAGTACTACTGAAGTTCAAAGGCTTAGTAAATAAACTAATAGTACTACTGAAGTTCAAAGACTTAGTAAATAAACTAATAGTACTACTGAAGTTCAAAGACTTAGTAAATATTTATGTTTCATTACTGCAAAAGTTAATATTGCCATACAAAAAAACAAGCATGCATCCTTTAAGTAGGTTGGTGTGTTGAATATATAGAAAACAAGTTGTTTGCATGTTTGTACCTCTTTGACGTTACCAAAGAACCAGTGGGAAATATGCCGGCCTGGAAATGCATTGAAAGTTGCTTCGTACTTCCGGAATTTTCTCACCACATTAATGATCAAAACCAGCAAACAACCAAAAAGCAGCGCATTTAAATATGCGGAAATTCCGAAAGAATATAACTCCATGGGTATAATTATCTGAAATGTAAAACCAATATTCACAAGTTACTTGTAGTTGGATACTCTGATTATAGCGAAATAAAAAAAGAACAGTTTTATTGAAAACATTGGAATAGAAATAATTATCAGCCTTGGTGTGCTGTACAACAACAAACAAATCTGGGTAACAATTAACATACCAGAATTAATTTAATCACAGGCACATTATATCCAGCTCATATATAACAACAAACACACATATCGTAGTAATTGTTTTGAATATTAAGACTATCTGGATATTATTCACTGACGTATTTCTGGCTTATAAAACTAAACACCTCTAAGAAATTCGTAAATTTTTATCGTAGATATTTTTCCACATAAATATATAAGGCTTCTAAGTAACAACACTCATACCTCGGTGATCCTCGTAATGACGCAATCGTATCTTCTTGACTCATATGCATAACGTGGTTTATAACGTAAGGCGTAACTTTATCTTCTTGACTCACAGGCAAACGTGGTTTATAACGTAATTATATCTTCTTGACTCTTATGCAAAACGTGGTTTATAACGCAATTAACGCTGTTTGTTTTCCTGTTTATTTTTAAGTGGGGTTCCTGAAGAATAAAATTGGCATGTGTTTATTTATAAGACTTAGTATGTTCCTTTAGAATAAAATGTGTGTTTGTTTTATTAGAAGGTTCCTTAAGAATAAAATTCCTGCTTGTTAATTTTATATGTAGGTTCCGGAAGAATAAAATTTGCTCTTGTTTATTTAAAAGTAGGCTCCTGAAGAATAACTTTTGCGATTTTATATTAAGAAGTAGGTTCCTGAAAAATAAAATTTGCGCTTGTTTATTTATATGTACATGTAGGTTAATAAAGAATAAACCAGATAAAGGGTACAAGAGAAATCATATGAACAAACCTGACATTCTATCGCGTGGTATTAAGGATTGAATCGATATCTGATGGTTTGGATGGTTTAATTAAAGTAGTCCAAGGCAACCAAATGTTCTTGTGTTTTTGAATCCAGATTAACAAAAATCAACTATCGAATTAATTCTTATATTAACACATATATAATTACTCTAATTTTTAACGAAATTATGAGACGTATCATTTATCAGTGTTTAGTTAGGTTTTACGCATTATATCACAATAAAACACAATTTCATTATTTGCTCTATAACCATTCCATTATTTGTAAGACTTAGGATGTATTCGCTGCGAAGCAATATTTGTCTATGGAATGTATTATTATGTTAAATTTATTTTGAAAAGTTACTAATATAACTCAAGCTTATATCGCAAATTTGAAGTGTGAGAGTTTGTTTATCACATTTTCGATTTAACAGATAACAGCTTATTTATTCAGGTAATAAGATAACAAGAGATATGAACTCGTTACTTTAATTCCTATCATGAGGTCAGATTTAATATGCCCTGGAGATGTAGACATCGGGATCTCGGGAAACCTGTCACCTGCTTTTGTATATTGACTTGTAAAGTAGAGATTGATAAGCCTATGATGTATATTTAACATGTTTAATTGACTTCCAGACTAGCCTTAAAAATGACCGTTTGAAGACGACATATCCAGCACGGTTGTGACTGCAGATAAGGCTGGCTGGTAGTATCAGTATTCCGAGTCAGTGCTAGAATACAAACTATGTCTGATACAGCGTGGTCCGGGGCCTATTTTATATATCAAGAAATCGATTTATTTTGATCTTAAATATCGATCCTTTTCTAGAAAACGTTTGATGCGGGCTTAGTAGGCTTTTATATTATATTTCAGTTATTTGTGTAATGTATCGGATCAACGAAATAGGGAAGGGCTTTACGTGTAAGCTTCCTTCGGACAGTTAACAGTGTTGAAATGACGATGCTAAAACTAAGCAGGCGATGTATAATATTACACATTTCTCAGTAAAATACCAGTCTATCAATGTTAATAATAGTTTATAATAAAATAACTTTGTTTGTTATCGGAAAATAGAAGATACATTTGTAGCTGTACGTTTTTTTTTTCTCAATAGGAAAACATTTTAAATGTCCCAAAATATGAACAAATGTTACTATTCCCGTGACGCCGCCCAAATTACTTATGAATTACCGACTCATGAAATTATGTAAGATATTCTTAACTACCAAACCCAACAACCTTAACCAAATCATAAAGTTAACGAATAATAGTAAAAACTTGTATACATTTAGTGGTGTGTGACATTTCTTGTTCCGCGACAGAGCAATGTGAAAAGGGTTTATTGTGGTTGCAAAACTTTTACTTTCATCGACCTCACATGTTAAAATAAGTCAGTGTTATTTAGATTTCGAGAAAAGAAAAGTCTCAATCATTGTGGTTTATTCTATTACATACAACCATAACCTGTATTGTTCGATCTATACTGTAAATATTGCATCATGTGCTTAAAAGTTGGTAATGAAATATACCTGCACTAAAACTTATTCTGACGCAATCTGACTATGACAAATGCTGCATATATCAGGGGCACGTAAACAAGAAAATGTTACTTTCTGACATTGTATGTTTTACTTTTTCTGGAACACAAACATATCTATTATTTTCATAACTCATTAAGGATTAACGTAAATATTTTTACTAAATAATGTTACAATGTAGTTCTACAGCGAAATGCATTATAAGCAATGTCGTCTGCTCGAATTAATGACGTCATCATTTCCAGTGTACTCTGACATTCTACAGCGAAATGCATTATAAGCAATGTCGTCTGCTCGAATAATTGACGTCATCATTTCCAGTGTACTCTGACCTTCTACAGCGAAATGCATTATAAGCAATGTCGTCTGCTCGAATTAATGACGTCATCATTTCCAGTGTACTCTGACCTTCTACAGCGAAATGCATTATAAGCAATGTCGTCTGCTCGAATTAATGACGTCATTTCAAGAATTGAAATTCTTGACTTCAGCTGTTCGAAGTCACATTTCCCGTTAGGCACCCCATTTGCGGATAACACGTGTGTAGGCTGTTGATTTTTTTTCAAATGTTGAATTACAACAACAGCAATTAACATGATTAAGCACTCTTCTAATTTTGTATAAGTGTGCTTTCTAATGCTTTTACGCTGTATTAGTGTGCTGTAAGATTATTTTATTTTGTATAAGTGTGCTGCATAATGCTGTTATGTTGCATAAGTGGGCGGTGTGATGCCCTTATTTTGCATGAGTGTGCATTATGATGCTGTTATTTTGTATGAGTGTACTGTATGATGTTTTAACTTTGTATAAGTGTGATGTTTGATATTTTAATTATGTATAAGTGTGCTCCATGATGCTGTTATTCTGTATAAGCGTGCAGTATAATGCTGCCTTTCCGTAACAGAATGCTGTGTTAGTATGCTGTATGCTACTATAATAGCGTACTCGTAGATCATGTTTGGGTTTTTTGTTTTTTTTTCCAATTTAATTTTTTATTTTATTTATTTGTTCCTTGTTTACTCTGTGTTTGTTCCTTCTTGTTCTTTTGTATGTGCGTATGCGCTATCACTGTAAGAATGAATGTTATAGCTTTTATGTATATATCATTGTTATACATGTCTTTGTGCTCTTCATATTTGGAGGAAATAAATAATATATATATAGTTTATGACAAGACATGTATATACATAAATGAAGCCATTTTACAATTCACCAATCATACAAAATCTACATGTATTGAGGGCTTATACAAATGCATTTTCCAGAAAGTTTCACAAATGCATGTAGCGATTATATAAGGGGTAATTTGTTTTATGAAATTTAAAGTTTGAAAAAAAAAGAAATTATTAAGGGCCAATATAAAGCTAGATTTTTTTAATTAATAAGTTTACGTGAAATATTTTAAGGCATTTAAAGTAGCGTTATTAATGAAATTAAGAAGTTTAAATAATTTAATAAATCACTTAAAATCATAAATCTGTTTTGTCATTGAAATATACAATCTCTTGTATAAATTTCCTCCCAGAAAAGTTACGTGTCCCGGGTTTTATCTCAAATTAATCTTTTACTTTCATTTTCAAATTAACACGTTAATTAAGTCAATAGTTTCGAAAAACGACTTACCAAATTAAGTATAAATCCCCAACAATCCAAAATCGACTTATCCCAAAAGATTTGATTATTCTTGTGATAACACGTTACAAATTGGTTTAAACACTTGTATAGTCCAGATAGTCTAGTCTTTTAATAAAACAAATGAAAGACTCACCGAGGATAAAGTTGGTTCCCTTAGTGATTATCTTAACTACGTTACAGCCGTACAGTACCGGACAGTCACACATGTATCCATTGTCTATAAACTGAAGTTTGTTCAAGCAACTTGTTAATTTTTTACTGTTAAGAATGGACTATACACTAGGAGTATTTAAAAAAAATGTGTTTACAAATCGTTTGAGACACTCTAAGACTTTTTGTTTTGTTTTTTGTTGTTTATTATAATAATTTTTTTTAAAGAATTAAATTTGCGGTGAATAGGAACTTGATTGCCAAAAATAAAAATATATTTTTGTCTGAGGACTTTTTCTAAAATAAAATTAATACTTAAAAATATTGAATGGATTTTGATATAAAACAAGCTGCTTCTAAAATTACTTTTAACGTGTTCAAAAGTATGCATCCGTCGAGAAACTGATATTAACATTTGCAGCACGGACAGAACTTTGGAATTTCCTCAACTAATGAAACATGAGGAATATAATTTTAAAAGATTGGCTGATAAACGTTTGTAAAATTTAAAAATTAATTCAGGGAAATTTCCGCCCACGTTGACAACTCGCAACAATTTTAAAAATGAGAATTATAAGTCTATCAATATCTTATTACATTTCGACAGTTATACACACAGTCGTGGATAGACAGATTACGGCTTGATAAGTTCCAATTTCTCAAAACTTAACAAAAACAATCTGTTTGTTCACTGTAGACTCTAAAATACAGATATTCAATCGGTAATCTTAAAACATCGCGTTGAACCTTGAATAGAGGTCACTGACCCAGTGTTGTTGTCTTGTTATCTGTATTTCCCAAGGTTAAGTTGACATAAAATTTATTCTGAGTGTTTTTACATTTTCTACATAATTTTGTGCATACTTACATGTATAACATACAAGTTTTTGGAACTATTATACATTGAAAAAGGTGTGTATTTGTATAATTGTACATGTTCTTTAAATGCATCATGGCATTTCTATTTCCCACAAGTTTCTTTTATTTGTCAGTTTCAAATAATGCAAAATTAAACCAAAAAGAACTGCATTTATCTATGAACTCGGTTAAATGTTATAAATGACTTTGGCTCAATGTGTAATGTTTGGTTGCATTTTACTGTCTGGGAAAAAAACTGTAAACAAACTGTTCAGACTAACTACAGTACTTATTTATTGAAATTAACTGTGTATGAACTGTCATTAAATATTAACTGTGAGTAGCCCAGTTGCTCGTATATATCGTTAATATGGAAAGCCGGAGAACACCCCCGTAAGTATTGATAATTTCCTATGCAATTCAGTTGACTCCAATACTTACGCAAAAATGATGATTCCCGCTATTTATAAATTATATCGCCCGAACTTAATAATGTTTCATCTAAAAACCCGCTAATAGTAACAACGGCTTTTAGTAGTTTACTAACTACGGGATTTATAAACTCCGGAGAAATTTTAACCCGCTAATAGTAACAACCCCGCTATTTGTAACAACGGCTTTTAGTAGTATTTACTAATACCGGGATTTACTAACTCCGGCGATAAATCTAACCCGCTAGTTGTAGTAATAGTAGGCCAAATAGCGGTGATTTTTAAACCAATCAGATGATTATCCGAAGTTAATTAAGACCAATAAGGTTCGTCTTTACATCTATGTTTACGTGGCTAGCGCAGGCATCTGTTTGATACAGATTTGGTAAAAAGCCTTCGACACTTCGAGGAAAATTGAATCTACAGACAAAGGTATAAATTGATTCAGACCTGTAATATGATTACATGGGTTAAATGACACCTTTGTAACGTGCACCAGACCCACCCATAAACACCAAGGCTTTTGGCAGTTTATCCTGGAGGCTATTGTCTTCTTACGATGATAGTGCCTAGTGGATGCAAACGCGATTGTCCTGACCCATGGCCTTATGATTATCTACAGAATAACGTTGGTGGACTATATGATAGGTTACAATTTATTGTTGTATCCAGGGGCGTAGCCAGCGTTTTACAAGTTGTGGGCACGTATAAGGGGTTCCTAGTGGCGTTGCCCCTTGCATGAGGTCTGGGGTGCGAAGCCCCCCCCCCCCCTTTCCTACGTAAAAGCAGTGAACAAGTGGAGATTAAATGTAGCAGACTGCAAATAAAGTGTGACAACACAGAGAACAGGAACGCATTTACATCTGGCCATGAAAATAATCAAAATAATTATTTTCCCAGAAGCAAAAGACAAATTTGATTTGACAAAAACGACTTGAACCAGCTACCATACCGCCCCGTTCTGCTTTAATTGTATTATTGGGAGTTTTGAAAACGTCATTTTTCTATACAACTTGTAGGCCCGGGCCTATATGGTCTTATAGTAGCTACGCCACTGATATATAAAATGTTTTACAAATGATTTCCCTATGTTTTATGTTTTTCCCGATAAGCTCTGTATTTATCGTTAGCGCTCTCCCCACCCCACCCATCCCTCATAACCATAATATGTACTGGAAAACTGTTTTGAGTTGTAATTTAAAAATCAAGTATAATAGACCCCACTCCCAAATAAGGTGAATATAAACACTGGTCTTGCACCACCATAAAATGTTTCTGGAGGCACCTCGCAGGGGCAATAATCTGTTATGCAAGGAGATTTATGTAGACGACTTAAGTATCTGTTTGTACATTATGTACAATTCAGGATGCGTGAGGTCTGTCGGTTGTGTATGTCAATGCATTAAGTGTTTTTAATGAAGGCTCGGCTTGATCAGCTTCAGCGTCACAGTTCGGGTAGCAGTAACACAAATATACAAAATAAATATTGCAAATGTAGCTATACGTGCTTCAGGTGGCAATAGCTCAGTAGGTAGTGCTTCTGTCTTGGAAGCCAATAGTCAGATATTGGAATCCTTGCCAAGGAATCTTTTTCCATCACAACTCTGCAACTGGCCTTTTATTAATGTAACTGAAATAAAATTATTGCAATGATTTTTTTGAAAAAGGATAAATTAACTGAAACTTTATTGATTCAAGTTTTGGTATTTTTAATTAAATATTGATAAACAGATCATTTAGAAATACGCGACCAGAATTGTGTTTGTTGTTTGTCTGTCAGTGCAGTCTACATAGGGTCTACTTCAACATTAGAGCTGATCGGGGTATTGGGGAATTATAACCTTTATGCACTTGTGTAGCCACATTTTAACACCCAATTGGTCCGAGGGTCCTCTCTCCCAGTGTCTTGGCAGATTGTAACAGCAGTACTTTCTTTACTTTAACCCTTTACTCCATAAACACACCTTTAATGCATTGGCCAACCGTGTAGATCCAGATCAGCAGGCACATCCATGCCATCTGATCAGGATCTACACTGTTTGCATTTTGATTTGCTATGTTATTTCAGACCAATGACCAGTGCAGATCCCGATCCAGCGCTTTTTTAGTTGATTTTATAGCCGTTATTCGGTCATGTTCCCAATGGCAAAACATATTCTTTTTTCCCAATTTGAGAAGAAAAATTTCCAATTGAATCAAAACAAACATTTCTGATGAAAAACAACAGCATCCAGCACTGCATCTTTTGCTCTTTAAGCCAGGAATTACTGACAATATTAAATATGGATGGCAATGATTAAAAAACAGCAGATAACAGTAACACTTCTTATTCCCCAATGATGCTAAAAAAAATTACTAGTTTCTGGCAATACAACGATAAATTTCCCAATTCAAAAGGTTTGGGTCATATTCCCAATATGGTGAAAAAAAGCCCTGCAGCCTGATCAGATGGCACAAGTGTGCCAGCTGATCTGGCTCTTCACTGGTTCCACAGGCATAAAAATGGAGGAAAGGATATCAAACATAACACAGCAAATAGTTCTTATTATTTATGTATCCGAAATCCGTATAACCCAAATGTCCAAGTACAATGTAATATTTCAAACAAATTTCAATTATTCTGAAGACTTTTAAAATGGAGTTCTAGTTTCCAAATTCCTTTCCCTACTAATGTTCTATCCAGATTGTCCAAATAATACTACATGCACATAAAAAAATTATGGTTCTTTTTAACAACCAAAAAAAATAAAGAAAAGAAATTAGTTTACCAATTAAATTCTTACAAATATGCAAATTATAAAACCATAATCAGTCTTTGGCATGACACCTGCCAAAAATTTATCTTATTTCTTGTTGTTCTGTCATTTTAGAGCCAAGCTGATAATATCATAAAAGTGTCTAAAAGAAAATTTCTTTCTCTATTTATATAAGTAAATTTCAGATGGCACAGATGTGCCAGCTGATCTGGATCTACACTGTTCGCCAATGCCTTATATGCATCTATATGGAGATAAAGGTTTATCATTTCTTGTTTATGTTTCTTTTTCAGATGTGGAGAAGGCTGCTCACATGTTGCTGGCCTGTTGTTTGCTCTTGAGGGGGCCCGGTTAAGGAAACAGCTAATGATTTGGCAGATCTACCCTGCACATCAAAACCCTGTGAATGGAACCGCGCCAAAAACAAAAAAGAAATCAGGACTATACAGGATATCAGCTTCAAATGAATTAAATTATATGAACATACATTAAAAGAAAAGAAAAAGAAAATTGCATCATATAAAGTGGACAACTCATTTAGGAACACATTATGTGCTTAACTTGGAAATAGAGCAGCATTATTTTATATTCTTCCACCCTCACATGAAAACATTTTTGAAGTAGAAATTGACTTGAATGTTTCACATTTTGAAGAAATCACACTGGACATAGCTTTCGCGCTAACGACGCGTCTTTCGCGCCTACGACGAATTTCTATCGCGTAAACAGCGCATTTTGATGGCGAATTTCGTAGCAAAAGAACGTCACCGCACTATGTTTGCACTTTGTACTTCTTTAGATGATGATACAGTCGTAAGTGACTGATCGCAAAGTACCCCCTCACCATTCTACTTTTTGTTTGTATCACTAGAAAATAAACAAACCTTGCAGATTTTTTGGAGAATCGCACACAGTTTTGCGAGGT
>JAZAYU010001270.1:0-65171 GCA_038501625.1 Corbicula japonica | reverse complement strand
CTAACGTTACGGTCTTTCTTCTGTAAAAAAGGTGGAAAAATGCATATCAAGAATAGTGCGTTAAAATCCCGAATTTCAACGCTCTTTTACAGAATTGGTGAAAAATTCGGTTTATCGCAGGAAGACTGTAACGTAACATTCCGTAAATCAATTAATCTAATTAACAGTAATTAATTTTTATGCCATTTGGCATTGCAAAAAATGTCATTTTTAAGTTATACCTAGGTAGATATAGGAATTTTTAAAAATAAAGAATAAATGTTTTGGAGCCCTTTTTTTATTTTGACAATGAAAGATGAAGAAACAGCAATACATGTAATTAGATTTTTTTTCTTAAAATTGAACTTTTTAAAATTACTAATTTTCTTATCAGATTATCTAGGTCAAATGTATTCAATATCTTACTAAATTATATTTGAGAGAAAATATGCGATGCATTCAAAGGACTAATAGTTTTAAAATACTGATCGATGATTCCGCGTTCTTTTAAATAGCCACCAAAGTAAGGACTTTTTTAAAAATGAAAAATAAATCGACGGGTTTCCGACGAAAAAACAGGATCGGGTTTTGAAAAGCGATTTTTTTGATACGTTTAAATACGTTTCGGGCGTCTTCCCGTAAAACAGGGTCGGGTTTTGGGAAGTCAAAATTTTGTCACGTTTAAATACGTTATGGTCGTGGAAAGGATATTGCCCCCTTTTAATTTGGTCATGTTCAAATTGCCCCTATTTAATTTTTTTTTTCATGTTCATTTTGCCCCCTCGTAAATTATGAAAGTCTCACTTATATTAAGATCATTATTGTCCAGCAAAACTGCAAGTTATCTATAACATACCATACTCGAGGGATAAAGAAACAAAGGGTGACATTATTTGCAATATCTTGAGAAATTGTTGATAAAAAAAAAGCAATGAACATCTGCCACGGAATTCTAAGTTACAGAAGTTACAGTGCATGTTGTACTGTATTGAATGTTGCATAATTGAATTGCGTAACGTTGGCTTAATGGCTACCAGGGGTGGGGGGAGGGGGTGAAGGCAGGGAGCGTGAAATTGGGGGAAAACTTGAATCATCTTCAAATTCAAAGCTTATCCTGCATCTCTTTATTGAGTATCTGCCCTTGGGCTTTGCAATGCTATTAGCTTCTTATGTTTTATATGTTTGTGTGCTTTTGCATGCAACATTGTTGAGCCGATGGGTGGGTTGGAGTTATTTCACCAAGACAACTTGTACTTGTTTTGTGATATGAGAACCTGTTTGGGGAAGTGTGAGGTTGGTGCACCCTAGAACCTGGTTTAAACCCCCCGTGGCAAATTGTTTTGCCACTGACCATTCCAAGGCTGTAACCCCTCAGGTTCTCACTTTCGTTAATTGTTTGTGGCGTCCATATTGAAATTTATTATTGTAATACCATGCTTTCTTTTCCTCTCTACTGTTTGGCTGTGTGGGGAGGCTGTGTCAGCTGGGTGTGGCCATCCCTGATATGCATATTTCACTTTTTTATCCTTTGAGTATGAAATGTTTACTTGTTGCCACAGTGAAATGTAATCAGTAAGTTCTTGCTTGTCATTACAGTAGCTGGTCACAGTGAAGTGACGTCGTATACAGGACATGCTGGAAGCTTGTACAGCAAGACCTTTACCCATCATGAAGAAAAGGTACATACAGGATAGTGGTTTGTATAAGTGAAGTATTGCTTTTAATTCACTGAATAAATAGTGAAACCCCTCTATTAAGGCCAACTCTGGATCTGTACGAAAGTGGCCCTAATAATAGGGTGGTCTTTATTCTGGGAAAGCAGTTAGTGCACAGATGTCAAAAGGGGTATTAAAAGTTGTCTTGCTATTGGGGTGATCTTAGTTTTGGAATAGTCTTTATTAGTGGTTTTACTGTAACTAAGCTGAAGATGATAAACCAGAGATTGGAGACCAGTCACAAATCTGATCGGCACAATCTGATCTGGATCTACAATGTTCACCTTCAGATTTCTGATTTGGAAGCAAACAGTCTAGTTCTAGATCAGACTGCACTGATGTTGGTATAGGCCACTTACCTTAGGATAACAGATGAAAGTAATTTCTCATGACAGTAACTGTATATTACCATTTGTAACAGTGAAAACGTTCTGTTAAGACCACCTCTTGGACTGGAAAAATGTGGTCTTTATTGTTGGGTGGTCTTGATTCTGGGGAAGCAATTAGTGCAAAACTGTTAAAAGGGACATAGAAACAGTGTTCTTATTATTGGCCTCAGTTTTGTTGTGGTCTTCATTAGGGATTTTACCGTAATCACCCTATAAGTATTGGGACACCCTAAATATTGGGACACCCTTATTTTTCACAAAAATAATTATTTTTTGCATCCATAAATTTTGGGACACTTTTAGGATTAGTATTTTTTGTGTCCCTAAGTTTTGGGACACTTTCAGAAACGGTATTTTTGTTCCTACATTTTTGGACATTAGATCAGTGCACGGTAATTATGAAAGTCGGGATGTGTTTTTCTTCAATATTTACTATGCTTTGCGTAGTTTACCGTAGTATGACGTGTATTTGCGACAAAACTTCTTTAAACGTTGACTGAGATATCGAACAAGAATAAGAAAAAATAGGTTATATAAAGTACCGATGAACATTCCTTTTTATTAAACTTAGGCTCCTCTGTATTAATAACGGCTATCATTTTCATTTTAATTAATTATATACCTGTTTTCAAAGTATTTTACTCTTGTTTTACGATCTGTTTGTTGTCAATAAGACGCTAAATTGTTTATGAAGGTGCAGATAATTGCCTGAGGCAAGTGTCAGTCCTAAGTATTGAAGTAAATTTTTATCAAAACAGTCTTTCCTATGACCGACAAAGGTGTGAAAACGTCCCGATTAAGCCACCTGTTTAGAGTTGGAATGTGTAAGTCATCAAAGAAAAATGCTTTCTGAATTTCAATTACCACTTAATTAAATAATGTTTGACAAGTTTTGGCACAAAAATAAATCAATTTATTCTCCAAACTGTAGACACAAACTAAAAACAAAAAAAATTGTTAGATTTCGTATTATCATATATAACGGTCGATCCGTATACGTTCCGTGATAACGTCTTGAGATATTGCCGGTGCAAGCATACAAACCCACCCAAATGTTGGGACACTTTTTGAACAAATATTTTTTTGCGACCCAAAATATTGGGACAAGAAAAAAATTAATTATTTTTAACTGTCCCAATACTTAGGGTGATTAAGGTACTGTATTCAAGAAAAAGTGATCATTATTATGCCCTCATTAACTACTGGGCTATAGTATGTCTGACAGCCTCTTTAGGCTTACGGCTTATAATTTCTTATTAGTCTCAATAATTCGAATGCAAGCATAGACCCATTATCATACTGACTTTTTATAGATGTTTGTCCTTTATGAAGGGTGACCATCTTATATATAGAAAAGCCCTTGTTGCACACAAATTGTTGGGGTAAATTTCACATATAACTACCTTATGTAGCTGTACAAGACTAGGTGCCATGAAACTTGAAGTTAAATTCTTTACTCCATATATAAGCGTTTTTATGCATGTTCAACCAGTTTAGATCCAAATGAGCTGGCACATCTCTGCTGTCTGATC
The DNA here is from genome assembly GCA_038501625.1 of Corbicula japonica. Classification (NCBI taxonomy): domain Eukaryota; kingdom Metazoa; phylum Mollusca; class Bivalvia; order Venerida; family Cyrenidae; genus Corbicula; species Corbicula japonica. The sequence goes on along the minus strand of JAZAYU010001270.1, from coordinate 61,556 downwards.
AGGATCTGCACTGGTCGCATACCATACAAATCAAAAATTTAATATAAAACAGAATTTATGTGGCCAATACCTTGAAAAATGCCTAAAGAAATGTAATAAAACTTTGAATACATGTGAAATCTTCATTGTCAAAAATCATCATTTATGGAAAAAAAAGAATATTCATTTTTTTCTTTCTCAAACTTAAACAATATATTTGTGATGTTTTTCTTAACTTGCCATTCTATAAAATCTGTTCAAATTATAGATAAATCCTTGTGAGATATCATAACTTTCAAGATTTTGTATTATTTCCCTTTGTACATCACAGTTACACTTTACTGCAAAGATAACACATTTTATCACAAGGGTCACTGTTCATGGTTATTAATATTAACCTAATGAGTCTCAAAAACAACCATTACAGATCCTTATCACGCAGCAATTATGTGCCATCAGATCTAGATTTACACTGTTTGCCCATGTGATATGTTGTATTAGTGTAGTAAAGTGTTAAGTAATGAAGGTTTCATAATAATATTAAACATACTAGGAATAATTTTTAAAGTATTTTACTGCTAATACACTTATATTGGTATGATATTTTATGGTTTTCTGAACTTGATGTTAGTCATACCTTGGTTTTACCCTTTCCTCAATATATATGACTATGTGATGGACGAAGAGTGAAGATCCAGATCAGCTGGCACATCTATACTGTCTGATCAGGATCTGCAATGTTGGCGTTTTGATTTATAAGGTTCAGAGGTGTAGAATCTCACTCGACCACTCGGCATGGCGAGTAAATGATCCATTGGGTCAAGTGAAGCGGCTGAAACACTCGACCGACCGTGCGAGTAAATTTTTTAGCAAAGCACATGTGTTTTCTTCGGAAAAATGAAATATTTTCACTTTGTTTACAAAATACAGTTAGATTTCCGGTAATCCGGTTGATTTCCAGTGTATTCGGAACGTTTCTAATGTAAAGGTAACAGCAGCGATTTATTTTTATCCCCATTGGGTTTCCCAAATCAGAACGAGGCTGCAAGTGCACGTATTTTCCCGCTATATGTCAAAATGTCTAAACAAATGAAGATAACGTTTTTTACACAATGTAGGGGTGATGATGAAAAAAGAGAGTAAGCGAGACAGTAAGAAAGAGATAGAACGAATAGAAAAAAGAAAATTGCAACAGAAAGAGTATTTTATTTAAAATGTAAGGGCGAGTGTACTTTTCTGTAAGGGCGAGTGCACTTACTCATTCACTCGACCTGCAGGGCGAGTGGGTCAAAGAAAATTTCTACACCTCTGAGGTTATATGATAAAGTGCAGATTATGATAAGATGACATGAATGTGCCAGCTGATCTGGATCTACACTGGTCACACATGTGATAAAATGCATAAACTGTAAAATTATTTTTAAACTCCTCCGGGGGCGTTACATTTTCTGAAATGGGGTGCTTATTTTTTATATTAATTATTTTTATTCTAATACTAGATTCTGAAGGATATGGGATAATAAATTGTCACCTTAGTGCAATAATAAGTACCATTGAAATATGAAGGAGATATACCGTTATTGCACTAAGGTGACGAAATATGGATTTACTATATATTTTCCCTAAAATACCAATATAGGCATTAACTAGGGGAGGGGTGTTTAAAAGGAATTTAAGCTTTATTGAGTAAAGGGTTTAACAACACCATTCTCACCCATGCTGTTTTATGATTTTAGACGTACGCCAAGGTTTACTCAAGTTCTACATATGATGGTTACAACGCAGCACAACAGATGTTCAACACCTACGCCAACAACAAAAATGGTCTGCTTGAACACAGCCCCTATCGCTCACCAGGCTTTGCTTCAGATCCCAACCTGTACCACTACTACCCAGCGTTTGCTCCACCTTCCAATTCCTCCATACAGACCCATGCGTACAACCCAAGCACCACACTGGTCAGCCCAAATTCAGTGCTGTCTGCTGTGAATTACCCAAGCACCACTGGCACCTCGGAAACACAAGGAAGGGACTCGAACCCTTGAGATCACAAACCACACAGCTGTGGCAACCTCAGGGACATGATCTCAAACATACCACCAGACTTTAACTTCACTGATGGATCAGAAGTTTTGAGAAAGCCGGTGTTGTACCAGATCCCTATTTGCAGTCTCGCTTTTATCCCTTTACTTCATGGAATATGGCTTTTATCTATGGGTGAATAGTGTATATCCAGATCAACATGCTCATCTTTGCTGTCTGATCAGGATCTACACTTTCCTTTTCAAATTATTAGGTTATTTCTGACCAAGAAGTGAACAGTGAAGATCAATATTATTTGGCATGAATGTGCCAGCTAGTCTTGATCAGCACTGGTCTGATGGTTATAAAGCTGAGATTAGAAACCAGTCTCAAATCTCAAGCATCTGATTGGCTGAAATGGCGACTGGTCGCCATTTCAGCCAATCAGATGCTTGAGATTTGAGACTGGTTTCCATGCTCAGCTTTATAACCTTGGGCACTGGTTGCTCATGTGATAAAACTCATATACATGGAGTAATGGGTTATGTGAAGAGATTGTAAGCATTGCATATCAGTACTTTGTGCTTGCACTGGTGAAACTGGATATAAACTGTGATATAATTGCCAAGGTAATGAAAGTACACTATGATCATAATGGAAGTACAAAACTGTACAGTTTGTTCATACAAGAGTTTTTGCTAAGACTGCTGAGAAATGTTGTAACACTTTACTTCTGGAGAGGAAGCTTAAATCCCATAGACTATTACTGATACTAATCTAGATCTGCACTTGTAGCTCATGGGATTAAAGGTATGTCCATGGAGTTTGTGCAAATGTTTGTGCAAAAGGTACTGAATGCGGTAGTTGAATAATGAAACAGAGAATCCACATGTCTGTGCTTATTTGAATTTCTTCATTTATCAATGCTTACAGTAAGGACCATGGGACCATGGCCCCAAGCAAGATTTCTGGATGCAGGATTGGCAGTTTAGGCCTGTTTTCATTTATCTCTGTTAATTTGTTAACACTTGACTCCGTGTGATTTGGCTTTTGTCCTATGGGAGATATGTAGAATCATATCAGCTAGCACACTGGTGCCTTCTGGTCTGATCTGCACCCTTGTTATATTGGTCAGAAACAATCTAATACATGAATAAAATAGAGCAGAGTTTGATCAAGATCAGACTGCACAGACTTGCAGGTAGATATGGATATACACTGTTTGCTCATGGGATAAAAGTCTAATCCCATGGAGTAGAGGGTTAATTGTTAGGTCTTAAGGGGATGCAGACATGCACATTAGTTAGTGTAATGCACAAACTTTCAAGGAGTTTTTGTTGGTAAGCAATTTATTTTCAAAACAAAAGTTACTTTATGAACACTATACTAAATTATTTGTTGCGTGTATATTGAAAATAGGAAATGACTGAAAAGATAAACAAATGTGAATTTTACAGGTGAAATCATTTGCATCAGTGCCCAAGGTTATAAAGCTGAGCATGGAAACCAGTTTCAAATCTCAAGCATCTGATTGGCTGAAATGGCGACTGGTCGCCATTTCAGCCAATCAGATGCTTGAGATTTGAGACTGGTTTACAATCTCAGCTTTATAACCTTCAGCCCTGTTCTCACTACTGGAGATAGTATTAGCAAAAGTTACTTGAGCTAAAGGTGATCAATATATCCAGCTACAGTATGTTTTGAGACAAGTTTCAGTATAAGCAACATTATTCAGAACAGCGTTTTTAATGAAAGGTCCTAATTTTAATTTTGAAAATAACAATTTTAGAAAAACTCCTTTAAAGTTTGTGCACTACCCCACCCAAGAAGCATATTTGCATCACCTTAAAATCCAAAACGGCACCATAAAATATCTATGGCTGATTTTATGTTTTATGTTACCCTCCCATCTTCTTAGAGAAAATCTGTTGACATTTTGTTAGTCTATTTGCAATGAAATGCTACAAACTACAAACTAATTGGGTTGCTAAGATTTTCCAATCAACTTGAAACTTCCAAACCTATTTGGTAATATTTTTAATAGCGAAACAAGACCTGTTTTCAAGACAAAGAATTAAAATTCCATTTACAGTAGACACAGTCAAACAAAAGTGTTCTTTAAAGGCAGGTGATCATTATCCACAGGTGGTCTTTGTTCACAGGAGATCTTGAGCACAGCTTTTACTGTATTTTTAAATACTTTTTGAGAAGTTGACACTCAAAATGAAAAATATGTCATAGTTGTGCAAAGTTGACACATGCATTGCATGGTTTTACCCATTAGTCAAGGTTGCATTAAACCTCATTGTTTTCTTTCTTCAGTTGAAGAGTATTGATTTCATTACTTTATATGATATAATCCAAAATCCATTCCATTCTGTTCTGCAAAAACTGAAAAAAGGGTCAAGTTTCCCTGAAAAGTGGTTCCTTTGGGGCATGGAATTTTTAGTTCTTTGGTCAAAACCCCAATGAAAAAATTAAATATTGCTCTCAAAAAAGAGCCTTGAGCAACATTCTCTGGATCTGCCCCTAAATCTTAACACGTTTAATGGATGTAGAGTAACTGAATTCAATCAGCCATGGGTATTAGATGATGACAACTTCACAGTATAGGCCAGATATGTTATGGCTGAACGTGTTTATGTATACATTTAATTATGCAGGTACATTAATTTGTATATTGTTCTGGTTGTGTATTTAGTTGTGATAAAATGGGACGAGGTGTTCATCATGTGCAAGGTATATCATTGCAGTCAGTTCCTGGAAACACAGATACTGATGTACAGTCTTTCTATTAACATTCTTATTGACTAAGTAGTACCAGTTACACTTGACCAGATGGATTCGCCCAAATGCAGTTTGAGCACCAATGACACTTGACTTAATGGATAGGGCTTATATTTCATGTTTTACCAGTGTTAATGCAGCTGAAAATGCAGATAAGTGTCAATACAGGATATTTGTAAGATAATCAATTATAGATTTTGATACATTATATTAAAAAGTGCTATACTGTTTTTGAGTTGCCATATTTTGTCCTTTTTCAGTTTAAAGTTTTGAAGTTTCTTAATACATGTACTTAAGACTCCTGAAACAACTTTTCAGGAGTAGTCATACATTAATTCTGTTGTGAAGATGGTGATTTACATATTTTGTCCAGAAAATCGTATTACGTGTTTTGAAACTGAGCTGAAGCATCAATGTTGTTATTGTTTATTATATATTCTCAGGAAATCTTAATGTATGCCTTTCTTGACATCTTTTGAGCTTGGTTATTTGAAGATAATGTTGAATTACTAGACTATCTTTTTTGTGTCGCCCTTTCGAAGAAAAGGTGACACATAGAGATCGCTTTGTCTGTGTGTCAGTATGTCCGTCCGTCCGTCATGAAAACCTGAGGTTCACTATAACTGCCATTTCTTAATATTTTTTCATCAAACTTTCAAATTATATTGCTTATGACAACACGCTGGTAATGATACCAAATTCTTCAGGTCAAGTTCACATTTAATGGAGTTGTACCTTTTTTGTACTTGGATTTTGAGACGAAAACTTAACATTGGCTATAAATTTGCCATTTCTCAATATTTCTTCATCAGACTTTCAAGTTGTATTGCTTATGACAACACACTTGAGATGATGCCAAATTCTTTAGGTCCATATTTGATAGAGTTATGCCCCTTTTTGTACTTGGATTTTTACACCAAAAACTTAATGATGTTTTTTCTTTAGGTCAAGTTGGAGTTATGCCCGTTTTTAACTTGCATTTTTTTTCCTACATAGTACCAGAGGTTCAACTGAGCACCCATCCAGTCATTTGTGTTGGCATCACATGTGGCATCACCTTGGTGCAAAAATGATATAAGTACCATTGAATTAAGAAGGAGTTATTTTTGCACAGGTGAAGGTTATAAAGCTGAGATTGGAAACCAGTCTCAAATCTCAAGCATCTGATGGGCTGAAATGGTGACCAGTTGCCATTTCAGCCAATCAGATGCTTGAGATTTGAGACTGGTTTCCATGCTCAGTTTTATAACTTTGGGCAAATTCATCTTTCATACAGCTAAAGCATTTTCTACCATGGTTTGCAAGCTGATCTAACTGGGTAATAAAGTGATTCCAAATTTTTGGAATGTTTACAGGCTGATCCGGATCTCCATCATTCGCCCATGGGTATGTTACACCCATATCCCATGGAGTAAATGGTTAAACTCCAGATGTTCTTTTGGTCTGCTTTTTTCATGGCAACATAAAGTAAATCCTTTTTCAGCTGTTTTTGGTTATTTAAAACTTGAAAGCAGGTGGAATGTGCTAAAATCCATGCAGTTTTTAACTCACTAAGTTTCACCATTAGTTTTTCAATTTGCTAATTATTCATGTAGATGCATTTTCTAGGAGCGTAATATCCACAGGGCAGCTTTTGTTTATATGTTTGTTATTCAACTCCTGTCAGATTTATACATGTTGTTAACATTTACTTTTTGTACAGATGACTTTATTGTCTGTGATAATAATGGAAACGATTTTGTTTGTTTACTCTTTTGTAGTTGATAATGTTTATATTCCAAGTTAAGGATTTACATGCAGTTCAACCTATACAATGCAGTTACAAGAGATAAATTAAAGCACATAATGAGTCTGTTTTATTATCTCCCCTAGATCACAATCTATAAATAGTGTTTCATCATCAAGCTGATAGACCTCTATTCTTTGGAAAACATGGTTATTAGCTGTGAGTATGTAGTTTGGCAGATGGGTTTGTGAGCGGGTGGGCATAAAAATTTTATTAAGTTTTTATGCCCCCAAAGGTAGGCATACAGTAATCACACCGTCTGTCCATCCGAAATGTCAGTCCGGCAAAATCTTGTCCTCGCCTCTTCGCCGAAACCACTTGAAAGTTTTCATTGAAATTTCACAGGAGTGTTTGCCACCAAGCCTAGTTGTACATATCATCAGGAATTTCAACTCTGATTATTTTTAGCCAAGTTATCAGCCGTTTGTCATTTTATATAACCCTTACCCTAACTTCTATGTTAAAATCTTGTCCATGCTTCATCTTCAAAACCGCTTAATGAGGGATTTTGTTGAAACTTCACAGGTCTGGAGTGTTCGTCACCAAGCCTAGTTTTGCATATCGGGAATTCCACTCGAATTATTTTTGGCCAAGTTATTTTTGGCCTTTGTCATTTTTTAACTAACCATAACTAACTTATATTTTAAAATCTTGTCCATGCTTAATCTTTAAGACTGTTGTTGTGCCATATCATCAGTTTTCTGTTCGGATTCTTTTTGCCCGAGTTTTGGGCCTTGATTCTTTACTATAAAATTTCTATATTTAAATCTTGTCCATGCTTAATTTCCAAAACCGCTCTGGGGATTTCACAGGAATGTATCACCAAGCCTAGTTGTGCAATGGCCCTTAGTCATTTGTACTATAAGTCTATAACTTCTTTATTAAAATATTGTCCATACTCTATCTCCAATACCCTTTGGAGGACTTCATTGAAATTTTGCAGAAATATTTTTCCCCTAGTCTAGTTGTGCATATCTTCAGGATTTTCAGCTTGGATTACTTTAGCAGAGTTATGGGCCCTTACTCATTAGTGTTGCTTAACTTCTATATTTAGTGAGGGACTTACTTCATACTTCAAATATATGTTCCTTATCACTCTCGTATTTCCTTTTCATTACCCACATGATATGTGGTAAGGTCCATAACTTTAGAATTTTCTAAAAAAATGTAATCTTTAACTGTAACTTGTTTATTACTCAAGATATTTATTACAGACTTTAAACAAATGATCCTTTTCATCTTTCACATTATACATGTTATATGCATGCAGCTGGGTTAGAATATTAAATATTCTGACCCAGCATGCAGTAAGCTTCAATCATCTCTTCCACTGGCATATTTTTATTTTATAATTATATATACTAATTTGATTTCAAAGCTGCATTTCGGGGGGATATGTCAATTTCAAGTGACAGCACTTGTTTGTTTAAGTTTTTTCTCCGTTACCACTGAAGAACGTTGAAATTTAGCGTATTTGTCTGACATCACAGTAGCAATTATCTGGAAAAGTTCTCTTGGTTGTATTTTGTCATAGTTATGCCACTTATTCACTTAAAAATTTTAGAAGAAAACCCGGTTTTGTGGCATTGTGGCATCTTGTTTAGAATATATAACTATCAAATTTGAGATTATTGTCTTCCTAAATTTACACTTGAACTTCGTCCTCTACGATGAAGTCTTATTCATCTTACGAATCATAATTTCTAATGGTTAACAGTGTGACGTAATAATTTGAAAGGCGTGGTTAAATTAGAACTGTTCACAATTTATTGGACGTTGCACAATGTTGTGACGTGTGAAGTCGCCGAGCACGCACGTTTTGCCACGAGTTGCTGTGAAAAAGCGTGCCTTCATTCACTTTGTCGTCAATGTTGCTGTTCCAACAGCCATTCAAAAAAGCGGTAATAACACAAATTCTACTAATAATTTCTGTATAAAAGAGAGTTTTTATGAGTGTAAATATAAGGATTGAATCGATACTAGTATTTGATGGTTTTCATTTGGGTATGAAAAGCAGTTGGATTGTTTAAAGTACGCGCGAAATCCATAACCAAATGAAAACCATCAAATATCGATTCAATCCTTAAGTGCAGCAAATGCTGTGTTAGCTGCCCATAATGTAACTTAATGAAAAGTGAATAAAATGGAAGTACAATGGTAGAATTGTATGCAGCCAAAGGTGGGAGGGATATTTTAGCATTGTCATCTCTGGAGACTGGATGGTCAGATTATGTTGAAACTTACCATGAATGTATGTATGGATACTGGAATGATACAGTTGGAACACTTTTTGAATACACCAATGTTAGCTGAATTCTTTGTAACTTTTAAGTGCCTTTTGTTACAAAGAATTTACATTCTTATAAGCATGTCTTGGTTCTGTTAGTCATAATAATTTCATTGCAACTTCCCACGGATTAATATGGGTATTTGAATGGCACGTGAAATACCATCGCAATACATGTTTAAAGTGGTGTTAAGGCACTTTGTTTCTTTGTGATTTATCAGCTGCATAGACAAAGATTTTCCGACAACAAGAATGTTTAATCATCAGCGACTATTGTTTGCATTATTGCCCTTCTCAAATGACTAATTTGAAACTTAATGTTTCTTATAACTTGGAATGTACTTGTTCTATTGGCCTAATATATCATCTAAATGAGCAATGCTATCTCTGACAACAAGAATGATAACTAATTATTAACTATTTCCTTTGTTATTCCCACTTCAAATGGCTTCAGCATGAAACTTGATATTGTCTTTAACTTAAAAATGCTCATCCATTTAAACAATACTCTGAATATGTTATCTGCATGAACAAAGATATTTCTGATAACAAGTACCATAACTCCTGGTTGACTATTTTTATAATTATACTACCAAAAATGAAGTTTGAGGGGGTATAAGAGTGAGCCTGTCGGTCGGTCTGTCAGTCGGATTCTTTGTTTCCAGATGATAACTCATGAAAGGCTTAAGAAATTTAAACAATTTTTGGTACACAGGTGTAACGTCATAAGATACAGGTCAGGTTCGATTTTGAGGCTGGTGGGGTTAGTGTTCAGATCACTGTCACTAAAAATAGAAAATGCTTCCCGCACAATAACTCCTGAAAGGCATTGAATATTTTAAAAATTTTTGAGACACAGGTGTAACATCACAAGATACAGGTCAGGTTCGAATTAGATGCTGGTGGAATCAATGCCAAGGTCAGTGTTACTAAAAATAGAAAAAAATGTTTCCGGATGATAGCTTGTGAAATACATCACAGATTAAATCCTTTTTTGGACATAGATGTAACACCAGAAGATACAGGTTGAGCTTGTGGGGTCAATGTCAAGGTCACTGTAACTTAAAATAAAAAAATTGTTTCTGGACGATAACTCATGAAATACTTCATAGATTTAATTACTTCTTGGGGTCACAGATGTAACATTACGAGATACAAGTTAGGTTTGACTTTGGGGCTTCAAGGTCAAGGTCACTGTTGTTTAAACTTTATAACTTCATTTCCACTCAGTAACTTATTCTTGAATGAAATTTGGTTTATTGGTGGTTTCTGTGAAGACGACTTTTGGAATTGAAATTGAGGCATTTGGGGTCAAGGTCACTGTTCACTGTTACTAAAAATAGAAAAAAAATGGTTTCTGGATGATTTCTAATGAAAGGCTTCACATATTTTAACAATTTTGGCACACAGTTGTTAGATAAAAGTTAATTAAAGGTCACTGTTACTAACATATTCAAACCGTTTTTGCACAATAAATTTAGAAGGAATGAGATATTGTGATGAAACTTGCTGTATATGTGGCTACTGTGAAGATGACACTTTGGATTGAAAGTGGGGCCACTGTGGGTGGTAAAGGTCACTGTTACTAAAGATAGAAAAACTTTTTATGCTAAATTACTTAAGTGAGGAATAAGATATTGTTTAGGTTGCGTCTTTGAAGATTGATTTGTTGAAAGTAGGTTTGTGGGGTCAAGGTCAAGGTCACTACTACGTGTCCATGTTTCTAGTGTTAGTTACATTATGCCATTGATTCTAAGAATTCCCATTTCAATTATCAAGCACACATGTGGGGGTATTTAATCACTTTCAGTGATAAATCTAGTTTACCCAGAATCATCTTAATATTGGTTGAAACTTGGTAAATACATGTACTATTGGCTTTTTATTTGGAATCAATCATCTTGATGAACAAATGTATTTCTTACTACAAGAATGATAACCCCTTATTGACAGTTTTATGAATAATGCCCCTTTCAAATGATTTACCTGAAACTTTATATTATCCTTAAAACTTCAAAAGTAATTGTCCCATATGCTTAATGTATGGTTATCATCTCCATGAACAAAGCTAAATTTTACAACACAACAAAAATGGCAACTGCTGATTGACTTTCTATAGGGACATTTATATAGTCATGCCCCATTCACATGGCTTATACCTGAAACTTAATAGTGCGTAAAGTTTGGAAGTTTGGAAAATACTTGTTATATTGACCCAAAGCTTGGGGTATGCCATCTTTATTAATAAAGGTACATTATTAAAACTCCTTATTTACAAAGGTTCGAGTTATACCTCTTTTAAACGCTGACATGGATTATAACTGAAAGTAATTTTACTATTGACAAAAAATCTCGAATATATTCTCTGCACAAGGAAACAAGAATGATAATTAAGTATTTATTGAACAGTTTTTATCTTTAGGGGCTGCCCCTTCAGGTGAAGCAATATACACCCGCTTCTTCGAAGGTGGGTGGATAATAATACTTTTAACATTGTTTGTTGTGCTTGTTGTAGTTACAATGGAAGAGCCAGTCTCGTCACTGCATGGTCATCTTCATCTAAGATGAACATGTGTCCCTGAGAGCCATGTTTATCACTAACAGGGCTGAAGGCTATGAAACTGAGATTATAAACCAGTCTAAAATCTCAAGCATCTGATTGGCTGAAATGGCGACTTGGGACTAGATAATACTTGAACCCCCCGTCTGCAAGTCTCGTAACATGCACACCATTAGGCTCAATCAAAACCAGTCTGCAATGTTTTTATATTTTGACATGTTCGGTGGATGTTTAATTACCTTTTTCATATATTTCGTATCTTTTAAAATCATATACTCCATGAGACAAAAGATTTTTCACAGTATTGTCTAACTGCGGGTTTGTTTTTTTAAACAAACTTTGATTTTGTTTACGATAACAAATTAAATAATGTGCATATTGTTGTTTATTTGTCTTCCTTATGCAGCCAAAATATGAAAAGTTGAGTAGGTTTGTAAAGAAGTCAAGGTGATGTTTATTTTATAATTAAACGAAGACTAGTCGGTATAATCTCATAGAGCAAGAAGGATCTGTAGTAGCTAAACATGGAAATGTTGCCTGTTCTTGCACTAGTGTATTTAACTGTAGTTCCCGGAGTAACTTGCGCGCATTTTGTTACGGAGTACCGTTTTCTTGAGCTCAAAAAAGTTGTAAAGTTCCAACAAACGCAAATTGACAAGCTGGAGAAGAAGAATGACGAATTAATGGAGAGGGTATTAAAACTTGAGCGCGAGACTGAACGTGAGGGCAGGAATGGTTCACTAGAAGAAATGGAATCGGGTTATAATGCGGATTCTGTGGAGAGTGATGAACGAGAGTCAAATAGAACACGAAGAGGACTTGGGGAGACACTAGACAGTTCCAGCTTGCGTAACGTACTTTTTATCAATTTAATCGAAATCATTAATCTCATATTTAAATTCTATTGGCGTTAACCAGTTTAAATATGCCGCCTGAATGCTGAAGTAATCTTAACATTTTTTGCTAATTATAATAAATATTAGTAACACATTTATTTTAAACGATGATTGACGCTACACAACTTGGCACACTTTATTCGATTTAATCTATGATCTTGTTTACATTAACGTTTCAAAAACTTAACGCAATACTGGTCAAACTCATCCAGAATTGTGAAGGAGGTAGGCCATCTTTGCACCAAGCTATCGGGGTTTCCTTCCTCAGTCAAAGGATACGTTTTAAATGTGTCGTGTCATGAACCCGTGGAAACAAAAATGACCAGTGCCAAATCGCATTATTATGTATTAGTCTGCTCAATTTCAACCAATTACATCGCTTAGATTTCAAACAGTCTTCATCTTACATCTGAAACGTTTCTGTGTTTTCTTTAAAGGTACTGAGAGCCAAGTAGCGTTCCACGTGCACATTGGTAACGGCAACGCGTGTTTCCATCAGCAACAAATGGTTGTGTTCGACACGGAAGTGACCGATATAGGAAATGGATACAACACGTCCAATGGTATTTACGAACCTCCTTTTTCCGGTGTCTATGTCTTCGCATGGACGGCCGTCGCTACGTACAATGAATACTTTACTGCAGAACTTGTTGTTAATGGTCAAGTGAGGGGAACGACGATGGCAGATGCCCAGATATTTGGCGGTACAGGTATCCACCCAGCAACGGGCGTGGCTGTTCTCAAAGTGAACGTCGGAGATAACATATATGTGCGCCGTGGAATTACTCGTGGTTGTAGGATAGCCAGTATTGCACAAGCACTGAACACATTTTCTGGATGGCTGCTTTTCTAAATAGACGCAAAATTCATGTTGTATAGTACCATTCACCAGACGAAAACGTGATTTCGCCGCTTTTGACTGAATGATTTAGTGTTTTTATTCTCGGAAGCAAAACTATTTTAAGATCCATACATAAATATTATTTATGAAAATGTTCTGTTTGAAGCTAAGGCGTTAATTTCATGGATGTCGTGTACAGATGTGTCGTTAATAGATTTTTATTTATCGTCTGCCTATACACGTGCTTTACAAAAGTCTGTCATCAGAATAATAAAAAAAAGCTGATTAAGCTTTGATTATGTTGTTTTACTTAAGTTAATTATTTTCTGTTTATTTAGTGGATATATATGACAGACTGAGAGACGGACGGACGGACAGACAGATAGACAGTCCGGATGGACTGACGGAAAGACAGACATTCTATAACAAATTGTGGAGAAAAAGTCCATGTTCGTCTGTCACCCGTCCGTCACCCCGTTTTCTATCCCGCGGTAGTCCATCCGTGCGTCCACTCTCTTACACTATCGGCTCATTACATTCACCTCTGTTATAGGCTAGGCTGGGACTACTTTCAACTACTTTTAATTTAACTCAAAGAAATAGTTCACCAATTTCGTTTACAATAGCTTGGGTTTCATCGGTTTTAATGAAAGATAGTGAAGATTTCTGTCTTTTTTTTATCTCAAGCTTTCAAGTTCATAATTATAACAGTATAAAATAAGGCTGTCGAGTTTGGTCAAAAATCTTGACATTGAGCCTTTCGCAGAGATGTAAAGTGAGTGTTAGGAACGACAACTCTGCGACGGAGATTGCCGTGCGTCAGGTGTTCTTATCCGCTCCATAATGAACAGCATTAATGATTTACTGTTCGCTTCTTCGCCAGAAATAACCTAATGCAACTAAAAACTATAGTGTTCTGGTCAGTCGGAACGGATGTGACGTCTGATCAGGGTTGAAGGTTATAAAGATGAGATTGGAAACCAGTCTCAAATCTCAAGCATCTGATTGGCTGAAATGGCTACCAGTCGCCATTTCAGCCAATCTGATGCTTGAGATTTGAGACTGGTTTCCATGCTCAGTTTTATAACCTTGGGCACTGGTTCTACTCTAGTCGCCCATGAGATAAAAACTATCAGAAGAAATAAAGGTTTAAATGATTTTTAAATTACTTAAATGTTACTTAAAAATGTTGCAATACTTAATGCACAGGAGCCACATTTGGTCAGTAGCTTTAGGGTCAATGGTAACACTTTATGGTTAGAAATTAAATCGTTTTTATTCATTTGTACGCTCCGTTTCTCAACAATCCACCATTTTGTTCCATTAGACAATACGCAGAAGTGTATATCCGTTCATCAATAAGTTCAAAATAAAGAGTCAAAAGCCCATTTCGTTAATCCACAAATTATCATATGATATTTAACTTTTTTTCACAAATGGTCGCCTTAAATAGACAATGTACATGCATTAGTTTCAAGTCGGAAACAACACTAAGAAAATAGACTCGATGATGAATTTTTGCTGTTTTTTTATGATAAAGGGGGATAACTCCGTCTTGAACACAATTGGGAGCACCTTGAAATTTTACGTTTAAACCCGGAAATGAATGACATCTGAGTTGTGTTAACCAACCAGATCTGACTGTATTATCAGTTTTATACTTGAGAATTTAAAACGGAACTATATGTACAATTTACTCTATTCTTATCTACTCAAATGGTAGTATTTTGAATGTACATGGAATTCGTAAAGATATGGGAATCTTTATCATATTAACACTAACGGTTCCGTCCCTTTTCAATATTGTTATTTGCAGTGATTTTATTTCGAAGGAAAAGTTCGATCATGTTATGAAATTACAACAAACAAAAATAAATGAACTGGAAAAGGATAATTTAGAATTGAAGATAAGACTGCAAAAACTTGAACAACTATTCGCGAACATTAAAGGAAGTATTGATGCTGCAGGTGACGAACTGTCTCCGGATTTATCAAGCAACAATGCGCATAGACCATCGCATGGACAGGAACCCCTGCCGGCCGATGGGAGAGGTTCATCTAAGCGTAAGAGATATTACTGTTTCACACTGAATCCTCATGAGCTAGCTGCACACTCTGCAAATTCTGATATGACTACAAATCTATATTCTAAGATTAATTTAATCTGGGTTGCAAATATTATAGCTAATTAACTGCTTGGAGCGGATCATTTGCTTAGTGGTAAGCGCGTCTGCCTCTGAGTCCAGGGATCGCTTGTTCGATCCACCGCTACTCCAACTAAAATTACTAACAGTCTTTCGGAAGACACGTTAAACCGAGGTCCAGTGTAGTGGTGCTATACACCGGGCACTTAAAAGAACCAGGGACGATTCTGGGATTGGAGAGTCCTCTGAATCGTGCACTATCCTCCAAAAACCTAAAATGACTAACACTCTTCTGGAGGCGTCGCTCATATGGGCTTCCGGTAGCGACGATAAATAAAACTAAATACAAAATAGCAGTACAATAAACATTTCGGGACATATTGGCAGGACCGCAGAGTCGTAAGGATAGCTAGAAAAAATAAATCTTGCTTATGCTATTAAGGGAAAATAATGTAAGATATACTAAATTATATCGAAACTCATTATTACTTTCTTACATGTTAGGGTTTTTGCAATCAAACAATCTTTCACGAGTAGATAATTTAATTAAACTGTATAGAACATAGTCATGCTCTGAAATGTGTCGCAAATCAACCGAGTTGTTATGTATACATGCAATGTTCCACTTCAGGCCTAATCATGTACCGGTCCAGTATAATTTGGTACTTCTTCAGTCTACAATCTTACTTAGATTATCATTCAGGAAAGGTGAATGAATAAACCTTAAAGAAAGAGAAAACCTTAGAAATTTTCAGAATCATGTTCATTGTCAAACTAACCATCTAAGACAGAGCACAAACAAAATTAATCATGTACAACTCAGCATAAATGTTCTTTAATGTTTTCATTGTCAGTTACAGTGTTTTTTCTCAGTGAAATACGATAGGTATTTTCAGTGTTTAAAAACTGTAAAATACCATTTTAGTTTTAGTGTTTTTGCCGAACTACTTTTTGAAACTTATAACATCACTTTCAGATATTTCAGATTTTTTGACAAGAAAACGCAAAATGAAAATGAATTCGATTTTGTTCACGAGTGAACATCAGAAACTTATATTCTCACTGTTGGATACTATTTCTTTTCATATTATACAGGTTCCGTGACCAATGCAGCGTTCAACGTTTACCTCCACACCCAAAACGTCTGCATTAACCAAAATGATGTTGTTGTGTTTGACAACGAAGTTCTTGACATTGGTGATGGTTACAGCACTACTGACGGCATCTACCGACCTCCGGTTACCGGCATCTATGTCTTCACTTGGACGGCCGTAGCAACCTACCACCAATATTTTACGGCCGAGTTGATGGTAAATGGCGAAGTTAAAGGTTGGATTATGACAGATGGTCATGCAGGAGGATATGGCGGGATCCATCCTGCAACTGGGGTAGCGGTTATTCCGGTGAAAGCGGGGGACCAGGTATATATTCGCCGTGGTTCAACTTCCGGTTGTAGTGTCGGTGAACAGTCCCCAAACACGTTTTCTGGCTGGCTGCTATTTTTTGTTTAGTTTCAGACTTGTCACATTGAATATAATACTATTTGCTATGCAGTTTTGTTTTTCTTGAAAAATGTTGTTTTTTAAAACCCCGATGCCGATGGTCTTCATTTAATAGTTTTAGCTTTCAAAAAAGCTAGTTGGTCTTTTTCGAGTGCTTAGTATAAAGCTTATGATCCGCTCTTCATTTAAAGTTTTTCTTTTTTTTAATTACGGCGGTTACCTTAAATCCTCTGTTGAAAATAGCTACATGTGTATTCGAGCTGGAGATGAAACTCAAGTTGATTCAAATTGAATGATTGTTGACATGAAATTACCGTAACTGATTTTTTTTCCAAACCAGTTATGATCTTTGCCAGATCTTTGTCTTGATCTATGCATTTCGCGGTAAAAATCCATTAAATTGTTAAAACTTTTAACAAAATCACTTTTAAATTATGAGAAAATAATAGGTAATTGTAAGTTCTTTCCAAATATAACAATAAATAAATGACACAAATGTCCGAAGATGCCTTTTCCCGCCATATGCCGTAAATCAAACAGTTCTCTAATTTTCAAAACGTAATTATCCAGTGTGATCACATTATCGGTCTTAAATAGAATTCTAATGCAGGTTCATGGATAACAGAAATACCCAGACGTAGTAAAATTAAATGGCAAATGACAAATAAAAAACTGTTTGATGTCCTTAACGAGGCTATTATAATTAACAAATTTAGAAGATTAGCCAAGAGTACTGGGGCTAATTTCCTCCAGTATTATTTTTTTTCAAATCATACGATAATTGTTTAATAAAGAAATTAAAACTGAGATTGCTTTTATCTGCTAAAGATCTTCTGAAAATTTATTTTAAAACGTAACGTGTGTAATTATGTTGTTAAATGAAGAATTTATTTTAATGATGGGTTCATTGTTCTGGACTGAAATAAATGTTGAGTAGAGGAGGTTCTAGTATGTTCGTTCACCTACATCAGATCCTTTAATTTCAAGTTTGACAAAAAAAACTCATATCATTAGCTTTGTCTTCAGTGTGATTTATTTCCTCTGTTTCATTCTGAGAGTTATTATCCCTGATATGCATATTAACTTTTTTATTTCACTTTTATTTTCCAAATAATACGACTGACATTTAAATATGTGCTGCGAATCAATTGCATATATTATTAACCGTCACAAAAAGTAAACAGACATACATTGAGACTGACATTAAAAAATTGAGACATTGATACAGGCGGCTGGTCGGACATACAAACAGACAGCCAGTTACAAGTCGTTTTGTTACAGTCTTGTCATTTGATGACCTTTCATTGTAAGAGAGCTAAAAACGCAGCTTACTCATGAAAACTCGATAGAATTTTGTCATATACAGATGATGATACGTCAAATGTATCAGTAAATTTGATAAAATGAGACGTTCGGGGATACTTAATAGGCGTCTGTTTACACTCAGACACAATACTGCTGATGAGTTTCTAGCTTATTTGATCGTAAGCTGTTCTACGTGGTAATATGATTGTCTCAGGCACCAGGCTTCTATCATAGACACAGATGGATTTAACAAATTATGAATGTCTTTCATTCTGTAAAACAAAGCGTGTTCTTATCTTTTTTTTCATCCATTATTAAACTGATAGGTTAATTTTGCTATCCTCTTATGTATAGTTAATGAAAATTGTGTTTTTATGTTTAATTTATATATAAAGACAATAAGAACAAGTAACAAAAATGAGAACCCGAGGAAAGCGTTTTGCCACTTGGAGCTAAATCCAGGTTATTGTGTGCTTCAACCTCATACTTGTCCCTACAGCTTCTAGAGTGAACAACCTAGTAAAAGTTGCCTTTTTCAAATTGACTCCAGCCAACCCTTCTACTCCACAAGAGTAGAATTGAGATCGGTAACATGTCACAACAAATTTTAGATAAACAAACATTCTTTTCTTATTTGTGCGCTATATATTTCATTTTCAGTTTTTCCTTAACTTAAACTGAATTGTTATGCCCGCATACATTTCCCAGTTATACACAATTAAATTTTCAGTGATTAGTTCATAACTTCAATGTACTTCAATTGTAATTACTACCAGGTTTCAGATTTCTTAAAAGGAATGTCTTCCTACTCGCGTATTAAAATAAGGTTCCAATATTAAGCTTCAACAAGAAAGAGTAATATTAATCTATATTCGTAAACATACACAATTTATCTCTATAATTTACATGTCCCGGATTTTCTGACCATTGCTTTTTTTGGGTATATCTTAGGGCAGGAACACTCCTTGCTTCAAGGTTTTACATGATAATAAAAGTGAATTTATTTTCAGATTGCAGTCATCCTATTGCTCAGTGACGATTTATCAAATTCAGCAAATGATATTGCAAATGTCAAGTTTATCTCCATTCTTATGTTTTCTAACCTCAGCACCTAGTTGAAAAACTACCTGTTAAGCTCTTTTCAATAAGGCATTTTCTCCCGCAATATCATCATTCATTATTTCCCTGTAATTAATTGAAACCACAGCTTCCAACTCGCTTTCTCTAGAAAGATATTTACTTTTAAACTTGGTACGCAGTGGTGATTTTGGTAACGACAACGGCCGTTAACACTAAAATATTGGTACAGTTGAATGCAGTTTCGTCAGTGGATTGGATAACGTTAACGGCCGTAAGGCGAACATTTTTCAACGTCGCTGTTGTCTGCTTTATGCATCAGACTCTAGTATTTACTAATGTAGGTTTCTCCTTCTTGTGTTTTGATCAAGATTAATAATGAAAAGTATGTTTGCCTAAAGAAAAACATTTATAACAAAACACCTGATTTCCAGGTTGTATATATTACCTAACGTTTTTGCAATTTTAGAATTGTAATAATTTTAAGTATTCGATTATTTCATACACTTGTCAAAAGAGAATACAAGCGTTTGTACACATTCAAATGCAATACAATATAATATTTTATATAACTTTGTACAAATCCTTATATCATTTACTATGAACTTTACGAACTTGAAATTTAATGCACGTGCACAGCCGCCTGCAGACGAGAAAAAAATGTTGCACCGTATATTATTTCAGTTCGAACCTGGGGACGAACCATACAGAGTACGTAATATTATAGTTTTAAAAATTCGGAAATAAATGTTATTATTCTTCATTTTCATTTAGTAGCCATTACTTTTTAAGAATACTCGAAGCGCAGGCGGTCTTGATTTACTTCTGATTTATAAATGAAAATATATAGACAACGAAAGTAAGTAAAATTCAACTCAGAATGAAGTATTTGAAGTTCTTTTGCTTCGTATATTTGTAACAGACGAAAAACAACCATATTATGCGACTAAGAATATATAATTATATATATCATTGTCGTCACATCTGCTTCGGTGACAATACGGCTAAGACGCCAGAGTCATTTCTCTAGAATATAGTCTGGATATAAGGAGTCGTAATCTCTGTCAGATCAAACTCAATTTGTAAAACAGTAAATATCTCAAAACTTTCGTAAATATGGCGTTTTCAACTGACTGTGACTTGCTGTTTAAGGAAAAAATAAACAACAAAATTGGCAATGTGCGCATTAAAAAAACATCGGTCAAATCACGATGCAATAAAAACATTTAATTATATTCTTAAGACCAGCGTTAATCATTATAGAGACAAAGCTAATTTTCACTTGACGGCCGTTAACGTTATCCAATCGACTGACGAAACTGCATTCAACTTCACCAATATTTAAGTGTTTACGGCCGTTGTCGTTACCAAAATCACCACGACGTACCAAGTTTAAAAGTAAATATCTTTCTAGAGAAAGCGAATTGGAAGCTGTGGTTTCAAATAATTACAGGGAACTTTATCATATAATATATATTTCAAATATTTCAGATTTGGTAATAAAAAAGGATATTTGCGGCCGATTCGTCAAATGACATATTTTGTCAAAAAATTGCACACTTTTTCTGCAGTTTCTCTGTAAATAATATCCTGTGTGCGTCAAAATTTCGTCAGTAGAGTCCTTAACAAACATGGAATCAATATGTATATTTTTGTCTGCTAAGATATTGCGGGAAAAAGTAAAAATCAGGCCAATACTCACTTTCGCCGAAAAACGTTCATGTACACAAGCAACTGCCGTCGGCTTACCCACGGCATTCACCTTATCGGGTTGAACGGTGTGATATTGAAACGACGTGTCGCGCACAACATTTGGGCCGCTACCTTGAAGGTCAAGGTCACAGCATGACCTTGCACCAAAATCGTGTCCGGCCCATATCTTCGTTACTTGAAGTCGGATTTTAAAATTGTGTCACATAAATGATCACCATATTGAGACGATGTGTCGCGCGCAACATTTGGGCCGCTATCTTGAAGGTCAAGGTCACAGCATGACCTTGCACCAAAATCGTGTCCGGCCCATAATTTCGTTACTTGAAGTTGGATTAAAAAATTATTTCTTAGAAATGATCACCATATTAAGACGATGTTTCGCGCGCAACATTTGGGTCGCTACCTTGAAGGTCAAGGTCGCAGCATGACCTTGCAGAAAAATTGTGCCCGGCCATAACTTTTTTATTTGAAGTCGGATTTTAAAATTATTTCACAGAAATGATCACCATATTGAGACGAAATGTCGCGCGCAATATTTGGGTCGCTACCTAGAAGGTCAAGGTCACAGCATGGATTTGCACCAAAATCGTGTCCAGCCCATAACTTCAATACTTGTAGTAGGATTTTAAAATTGTGTCACATAAATGATCAACATATTGAAACGACGTGTCGCGCGCAACATTTAGGTCGCTATCTTAAAGGTCAAGGTCACAGCATGACCTTGCACTTAATCGTGTCCGGCCCATAACTTTTTTATTTGAGACGATATGTTGTGCGCAACATTTGGGTCGCTACCATGAAAGTCAAGGTCACAGCATGACCTTGCACCAAAATCGTGTCCGGCCCATAGCTTTTTTTATTTGAATTCGGATTTTAAAATTATTTCACAGAAATGATCACTATAATGAGAGGACGTGTCGCACGCATCATTTGGGTCGCTACCTTGAAGGTTAAGGTCGCAGCTTGACCTTGCGGAAAAATTGTGCCCGGCCCATAACTTTTTTATTTTAAGTCGGATTTTAAAATTATTTCACAGAAATGATCACCATATTGAGACGATGTGTCGCGCGCAGTATTTGGGTCGCTACCTTAACGGCCAAGGTCACAACATGACCTTGCACTAAAATCGTGTCCGGCCCATAACTTTTTTATTTGAAGTCGGATGATCACCATAATGAGACGATGTGTCGTGCGCAACATGACCTTGAAGCAATATTGTGTCCTGTCTATAATTCTGTTAATTATAGTTGGATTTAAAAATAATTTCACAGAAATGATTACCATATCAAGGCCACCTGTCACTCAACATTTAGGTCGCTTCCTCGAAGGTCAATATTCACCTCAATAGTTATACACCTAGTGACAAAGTACCCATTCGGGGAGCATCACACGTCTTCGACCGTCTCTTGTTTTATACAAATGGATTAAATGTCGGTGAAAATAAAATATATTCAAACATTTTCTTGGTTTCCCTTCTATATGGAGAGCACTCAAAACACAATGTTATTCATCCTAACATCGTATGCCACATAAAAGATACTGAAACGACAACGTACGTTAAAAATTGTTTATCCTCTATTTAATTACCTGTATTTTAAGTATTGAGGTTTTTCAAAAGGTTTATTTTGTTTTGTCGTATCCAAGGTATGGAAAAGTGCCTTTCTTAATAGTCCAAGCAATGTTTTCACAACCCAGACTAATTAAGGTAACCTTTGATTCGTGTTTTGTGTTGAACGAGCCTGAAAACAGGAACATAATGTAAACTGAACAGAATAAACATATTGTTTTTCAGGAAGCAAATATTCTTACTGTCGTATTAAGAGTTCACTATATTCATGAAATAATAACAAAATAAATCTTCAAACTTTATTTTCTTTTTATGTCACCAAAAAATCGCAAATTTGTTGAATGGTACATTTTAAAGCGCGGGAATTTAGTAATACTATGTTTTTGACAATCTTAGATAATATATAATTATAATTATCAGAAAAAGGATCATAAATAAAATAATACAGAAAAAAAAGAATACGTTAAAACCATTTATGCATTTTTATATCAGAATTTAAGTAACAGAACATGCAGCAAAACGATATTAGAACTCGTTTAAATTTGCTATTCATTGCAAGGACATTTGTTTAATTTTTTTGTTGTAATTATATATGTGGAACTTAAAGAAATTTGTAATAAAGTTTAATAGATGAAAGTGCTGACACCTTATTGTCAAAGTTCTGCTGGTATATAAGGCTTCTTAGGATTATACAGACATTTGATATCCCAAATATGGGAAACCAAGTACTCGAAAAAATGATGAACATAATTGTCTAAGATTACAGATAAAGGGGTTGTCA
The DNA here is from genome assembly GCA_038501625.1 of Corbicula japonica. Taxonomy (NCBI): domain Eukaryota; kingdom Metazoa; phylum Mollusca; class Bivalvia; order Venerida; family Cyrenidae; genus Corbicula; species Corbicula japonica. The sequence goes on along the minus strand of JAZAYU010001270.1, from coordinate 38,309 downwards.
TTAAAGTTCTATCGAGTGAAGCATTAATTAAGCAAAACATGCACATGTTTCATTATTGACTAAAATACACTATTTGATCTTCTAAATATTCGGTTATCATATATTATTTAGTTCTGTATCTTAAACAAAGGCAAATCTCACGCACAAAACAAGGATGCATTCGAACGCTGTTTTACGTGTTTTGTTGCACGTGGATGAAGGTTATTTAAGTGCCTTTTTTCAGCTACGGTATGATCTTCCTGCATCCTCTTACTCGGATAAAGCGCGCCTTGTGCCTTATGCGCGAGTCATTACCATACAAAACTTGGAGGTACATATATAAACTTTAGACCTGTTCGAGGGGCGGGCGAGGTCGACTTTTCGTACTTTTTATTTAGGTTTCTAAGTACAACGTTTTTTCATAACTTCCTTTTGACTGTTTAGCCTTTTGGCAACGGAATTTCGTAATTGAGGGCCTAACTATATAAAACAACATATGAAACCTTCTTCAACGTGCTTATTATTTAAGCTATACTCTGGAGTTTGTAAGGTGTTATGCAGTAAAATATTGTTTCTAGTTTTACATTTTAGATTTTTTCCATTTATGTTGTTAAATATTTAGCAATAATTTTCATTTAAACCCAATATATAAATATAAAATCCTGACAATGTTACAAAGACGCAGTGTCTTAATCTCAATTAAGAGGTTGTTAAGTTGTCAAGTCGTTAGGTATTCGGTAACTATGTAAATTTAAGCATCTATGTTTGGCTGATTGATTAGACAGTAGTTGGGATTTCCAACTGGTAACATATATAGTATTCAAAGTATCCATTTCGCATTTTTTTCTGAGCTTTAGATGCTTTTCAAAACACCACGAACATGACGAACACTTGCCAACGATAAATTTATCATCCGAGTACATCGCCTGACCATGAATCTTTTTTTCTAAGATATGGCGGACTCTTTCGATGATACTTGTTGTTGCAGGTCAACCTACGCGCGCGGCATCTTAACGTTACTGGTTAAAATTAAGAAATCCACTTAAAACAACCCTGTGAGTCATTTGACCCTTCTTATAAATGTCCTACAATTCACGATGAATTGCTACAGCTTTTATGCCAAGTAGAACTACCTCTTATTTAGCTCCTCACTTCAAGCCCTTTTTTCAGCGGTCAGTTTGTGTATAGTGTAATGACTAGGCTGTAAACTTTAGTATTAAGCAATGTACATTGTACCAAGGTAAGACAAATTGAGAATGTCATTTGCAAAGGCCATAAATGTCTAATATTGACCCCTTAATGTGAACAATAGCTTCTTTTTGTAGTCTGTACTTGTCCTTATCATGATTTGGTGTATATTTACGAATAATGCCGTTTGTCTTTCTGAAATTAGGAGAACATCAACGTAGCTACGTGCCACAATCATGTCAAATCATGTGCTTCAAAAGATGAATCATGAAGGTATTGAGTTTTATCTACTACGGATTTCTTTGTGGCACCTTTTGATCTTGTTTACTGTGATTTGCACAGTTTTTATTTTCTTCCTGATGCAGTCAAATGATAATAAGTTTAGAAATAAAGTCAGGGTTATGCGGTTTTCAATATCTTAAAGAAGATGATTCAAAATTTGTTCATAGTGCGAGTGGGAATCTGAGGGATAAGAGGTAGCTAGAAAAAACAAAATGTTGCCAGTTCTTGCACTTGTTTATTTCACAGTTTCTCGCGATGTGATTTATGCGGATTTTGTGACTGAAGACACTTTCCTTGAACTCAAAAAGTTCGTGAAGTTACAACAAATTAGAATCGACGAGCTAGAGAGGATAGTGAAACTCGAAATTAAGACTAAAACTGAGGATGAAAAAGATTCATCGGAAGAAGAAATTGACTATGGTAACAAAACCTATGCGGCGGAGACTGATGACAGACGTTCGAACAAAAGACGTAGAGATATTCAAACCCATCTTGTGAAACGTATTTTGATTTTAATAAAAAATTATTTGAAGTTCAATTTTTAAATAAAGAAAAATAGATTGTTTCAGCATATTTTAACAATTGACATATTCATAAACGTAAACATGACAAAATTCATCCTGAAATAATCATTATTAATAGTTAAATAAAAAAGTAAATTTTGTTATCGAAATATATTTGAAATACTTAAATTATTAAAACAATAAAGCTGAAACGTTGAACACAGGAGTTTTTTTTGTATGTTTATGTTGGCTGCATGGGAGCGATGCGTACTGAATACGGCATGCCCTAGTCCTTAACGTTATTTATTTTAGTTTTGAAATCTGTCTCAAATTATATAGCGTCATATTGGTTATTCCCAAGAAAGTTGCTTATTTGAACCTATCAGATTTCTGGGATTGAGGACTCGTCTACATTTTAGTTTCAAACCTTGGGATATAATAAGCATATTCTGTGTTTTTTATAGGTTCTGTGAGTCAAGTAGCGTTCCACGTTTATATCGGCAACGGTAACGCGTGTTTCCATCATCATGAAATTGTTTTATTCGACACCGAAGTGACTGACATTGGCAACGGATTCGACACCTCTGATGGCATTTACGAACCTCCTGTTTCCGGAGTCTATGTCTTTGTATGGACAGTAGTCGCTCCACACGTAGAATACTCCGTGGCAGAACTCATTGTGAACGGTCGAGTTAGGGGAACAACTATGACAGATGCTCATGTAAATGGCTTTTCGGGTACTCACCCAGCAACTGGCGTGGCAGTTCTTCGAGTAAATACAGGAGATAACATATATGTACGACGTGGTGAAACTTACGGTTGCAGTATAGCCAGACCTGCTTATGCTATGAACACTTTTTCTGGATGGCTTTTGTTCTAAATGGACAGAGCATACCCCTTGCTGTTTCAAATAACTAGATCAAGGAAAAGACATAACTTCTATTTGACTCAATAAATTTCCAATAATTCACGATTTATCAAGTAAATATGTAGTGCTTAGATATATGTTTTATAAATCAAATTTTGTTAAAATGACCTTAAACAAACAGTTCAACATCGTCTAAAATGAACTTTGAAAGTCCTATAAAGGTTTATGTTTACTCTTGATTAAAATGGAAACATTAAAAAAGAATGCTAATTTTACTATATCACATATGTCCTTTCTATCGCTTTTTATTTTATCTAAAATAATGCCGAGAGTCTGTTTTTTGTTGTAATACTGGAAGTCAAAACAGCATTGACTGTCATATGAACCTCGTGCAAGAGAAAAACCATAACTGGGATGGATTCACAAAAGTTCAATATTCACCTAGAATATTTAAACTTTTGAAATTATTATATTTTTTCTGAAGTTTTATAAAATAATTTTCTAATGAAATCTTCTGGTGCGTAGTTAGGCCATTTCAAATTGTACATCTATGTGAAATAGTGTAATGGATATCTAAGATTATAGGTTTATTCAATCATAATATCAATCTATAATTTTTGAAGACGGGGTACATTTTTCGGAACTGATAGAAAACACAACCTATCCAAACAGCCAAAATTGATATGAAAGAGGACATGTTTACATAAAAATGATATTGCCTCTAGTTGGGAGCGAACCCTCACCGTCACGGCGACAGCGCCTAGCCCTGCAGTAAACTAATACAGTAATAAAGTAAATTATGCATTTCGAATAAAGATTCAGAAAACACATTCCCCACGCATTCAGAACAAAAGTGAGGACTGACAGCATTATTTTATTTATTTTACATAATTTATTTTAAAAAGCAACATAAACACTTCGAAAAAGTAACCCACGAGAAACCGATGAACTGTCAGTGATAAAGCATTTTTTTCCTTGGGAGTTTAATCCAGGTTCTAATGTGCTCCAACCTTACACTCGTCCCAACAATTTCCAGAGTGAACAACCTAGTACAAGTTGCCTTTTTGAATTGACTTCAGCCAACCCGACAAGACTAGAATTGAGATCGGTTACAAGTCACAACAAATTTTAGATAATGAAACATTCTTTTCTCATTTGTGAGCTATAAATGTCATTGCCATTTTTTCATTAACTTAAACATAATTGTTATGCAAACCTTTTTTCAGGTTATATACAATTACGTTTTTAATGATAAGTTCAAAACTACAATGTATTTTAATTGTAATTAGTACCAGGTTTCAGACTTCTACGATGTTTAATATGATTATCATTACAAGATATCAGGATGTATGCCCCTTCAAATTTAATTCATCCTGCCCTATTCCCTTAGGCGTCGAAGACGACGATTGGCTTTAACAAATTACCATCGAGGAAAACCATTTTATCACATCATTCGCTTCAATTTTTTCAAAACAGAAACCAAACCTGCTCAAATCAAGGTTGATATAATTATATTAGTCTTTGATAAGTTCATTACTTACAAGATTGTTTATTATAATACATGCTTATGGGGACAGTGGAAGAAGCTATTGGTTAATTTTATTAAATTTTTACAGAGAGCTCTTCCTTGCTGCTTTTATCTTTGTAATGGTTGATAACACACTTGATCCTTTTAAATCTGGAGGAAAGTCCGCTAATATTGAGGTTATATGAAATGGTAAGATACGTTACTGCAGCAATACTAGTTAAGCTCATTGCGACAACATACGCGCCTTAATGTTAGGCTCATTGCGACAACATACACACCTTAATGTTAAGCTCATTGCGACAACATACATGTCTTGATGTTATAAAATTAAGAGTAGTTCCCAGCATTTCAGAACTTTGCTATTTTGGGATATCAAACCGGACGGGCTTCTAAACAGTTACCAAATCTTTCCCCACCGCTTAAACTGTGACATGGAATTTAGATCCAACTCACAAATATGTTTTTGCTCAGTTCTACTATATTTCAACCAATCAGCCCAACGCTGAAACCTTTGCTTTCTAAACAAAAGCAAAAGAAATTCAGTTGTATCATCTTTAAAATTGAAAGTAAAATGTTTTTTGGAACATAAAAAAGAAACTTGAAAATGGTATCCAAGATATTATTAATTTTGGCCAGAAATGGCAATACAACAAACAGAAATTTGATTAAATAAGATAAATACACACCGTTAAATGATAAATATCAATTTCAGTAAATTTGTTCCGTATATCATGTAATGAAAAATGTTTTGACTTGACAAAATTTCCAAACACAATCTAGCACTTAATTTTGTTCCCGTTCAAATGAATTGCAATATGCAATTTCATTTGACGCTAGATTGATTCCATGAAAAGCAATTTGATCCAATCTTTGCGCATTGGTGTAATATGTCTGCAGTTTTTAAAATCATAACCTTGATCACGCGTGTTTCCATTGCAACACAAACACAGTGTCGTTATCATTTTCGCCCTTGAAGAACTTCAAGGTCGTTCAGAAAGTTTTTAAAAAGAACACAATGTAATGAAAGTAAAAAAATAATTTTTAATTTTTTAATTTTTAATCGAGTTATCAACCTGCGTATAGCGTACAGTATGTTAATTTTGTCAAGTTTAGTAAATAAACCGTGTGATGTCTGGAAAAAACTTCCATACAAGTATAGCACATTTTTATCCATTCAACCGGAATGGCACTATTGAATTTCGGTTTACGTATAGGACACTGTCAATGCCTTGATATAATCTGTCAGAAATTCTAAAAATAGCTGGAAATGTTTGATATGAAATTGAATTTTGAAGTGTTTCTTATGCAATACAGATTGTAATTTTGTCGAATCTAATTTATTGTAAACCATAAATAACAGTTTCCCAGACCTCAATATCAGGAGTGAGCCATTCAAGTTTGGCAAATTATTACTTTTAGTTATAACATTACCATAATAAAACATTTGTTTGATATTCAAGAATCAGAATCAGGTTCTCAATTAAAGCCAAATGCCCTTAGAATTCATTCGGAAATATTGTTAATAAAACATTTGTTAGATAAACAAGAGTCATATTAGGTTCTCAAGTAATCCACATGACCTTAGAATTCATTCGGAAATATTGTTAATAAAACTTTTGTTAGATAAACAAGAGTCATATTAGGTTCTCAAGTAATCCACATGACCTTAGAATTCATTCGGAAATATTATTAATAAAACATTGGTTAGATAAACAAGAGTCATATTAGATTCTCAATGAAGCCACATAATTCGGAAATATTGTTAATAAAACATGTGTTAGATTAACAAGAGTCATATCATATTCTAATTTAAACCTAATGATCTTAGAATTCATTCGAAAATATTGTTTAATTTTGTAACAATAGCTTTTGTTCAGCTTTTAATTGAAAGTACTTATTATTGAAGAAAAATCGCAACTTTCCGGGCGAATGCACGAATCAACACCACGATTGCAAGCCGAAGCCTCTTTGGATACCCACGGTTTAGTCTATTACGTTATACATATGCCGTTGTCGTGGGATGCGTTGCAACATGGTTCTCATTTTCATTAAATTAAATTCTTTTTTGTCTATTTGAAATCATGTTATAAATACACGCGCCATTTTCTTCTCTGCTTTTTCTCACACAATACTATTTCTTTAACTTGTATATATGTACATGTGTATTGGCCGGAGGCCAGAATCACATTAAATTTTGAATCTTAAATCTCGCTACATACTTTTCATGATAAATTGTATAAAGAGCTGATACATGTACTATAAGGTACAATTAAAACTGATTTTCCCACATATAAAAAGGAATATATCTATTTTCATTTGAGAATTATCTCCCAATCAAAGGAAACTCATGTGGATTTTTATGCTATTTATACTGCTTTTATTGGTTAGAATTTCGTTATGTCACAAAAATCTCTAGCTCATTTATTTTCATCGCAAATTCTAGCAAGCTCTATTGAAATTAGGTCAGGTTATTCGTTAACTGTTCATGTTTAAAAGTACAAATAAAAATTATTTTAAATATATACGGACGCGATTAAAAAACGTGAACAGTATACTAAGCATTATTCACTCTATTCCAAAAGAAAGGTTGCACTTTGTTTTCGTTGATTTTTCATTAACTGTTTTTTAAATGCCTAAATATGTGGTAAAAATAAGATTAAATCATAGAAAGTTTTACTATAGAATTTAAATGATCTCATCTAAACATTAATACCAAATATGTAGGCAGTTTAAAGGCCACCGTACACGATAAATATGAAAATATCCCAGGTTCGGTTTGATTAATGGACAGTAATGGAAATGCATATTACTGCCCACGCTGCCAAGTCAAAAGTTGAGCACAACAGAATATTAACATAAGTTAACTGTACCGATTTTAATTCATCCTAAACAATGATTTGCATATGATAACAAGAACATAGTTTACAGAAAATAATGGTCCAGACATTTCTTATTGCCTTTGAGAAAATGGTAACAATTTCTATGAGTCCTAATCAATAATTCTAGTCATCTAGATGCCCCGTTTCTAAGTATCATGCTCAATTAGAAAAAAAGAATTATTTGTGTCAGTAAATTCTGTCGATTCTGTTTTTCGTTCTGCTCAGTTTGTCGCAGATGGTTTTATCACCACGCATACAAAGCGCTGTAGATTAAATATTACAGATGAAAAAAAAAACACTTTGAAAGCCATCGAACAAGACAAATATCAAAATATGACAGACACGGTTTGATTGACTCTGTTCATGAGCAGTAATGGAAGTGCATATTACTGTTCACGCCGCCTAACGCCCGGGTTGAGCGCAACTTAATATTTACACAAATGTTAAAAACGTTTAATTTATGCAAGGTTAAGCTGTTCAATATCGTCAGTATGATCTTAAAGTTGAAAATCCAAAAGATCGTCAAAATATTGTATGAGCTGCTATCTCCGGGAAGTTGACACCATTGCTTTAAATGATGTCATGAAGATGAGCAGGCGTCATTTCTAGTTAAGCATTTGGATGTAATATACAATTGTATCGATAATATATGAAGCAATATTGCACATGTTACATATAGAAAATAAAATGAAATAAAATTGTCCTTTCAAAACTATCAACATCTAAAAAGTTAAAAAAAGTTCAAAAATATACCGACTACAAGTTTTCCCATAAGGAGTCTTATCAATAAGTCAAGTGCCTATTTTTGAACCTATTCAACTTCTTTTACAGAATTAATCGGAATTGATGCAATATCTATGCCATGAAATGCAGCAGAAATTAAGACAATCATCGTCTATGCCTTAATATAATCTGTCAGCATTACTCAGACATCGCCTCGAAACACTTGAGGAAACTGCATGTTTGAGTGTTTATATGGTAAATACAGACTCTATCGTTAGCGAATTAATTTTATATTGTAAACTATAGATCACAGCCTCCAAGAGACTGAACTCAGTTCAGGAAGCAATTTAATCCACCATGGTTGTTAGAATAATACATAAATATAATAATACTGTCAAAAAATAACATTAAGCACGTAATAAGAGTCATATTTTATTATGGGGTAAGGTGATGCCCGGTAAATTATTGACGAGATAATGTGTTATATTCCTACCATTTTCAGTTATGTTGTGTCTCTTGGGAACAGGGGACGCAAACAAGTATTACACAGGATGCCTATTCCTTGAGGATTATTAGAGACGGTAAACCGGTTTGAAAAATGCACGATATAATCCAATTAGTTACATTATACTTTATTTCGTCTGCAAGCGAACAATGACATTCACATGAGAAAAAATTATTTTACAAAAGCAAATTGGTAAAAAAATTTTACAGTTCCAATATTTTAGTGAGTTTGTTCTAAATAAGCTAATGGTAAAACATGAAAGTCAGCACTATTTTTATTTTTATGCTCCCCGACTATCATGTTTCATAGTCGCCGGGTTGTCGTTCCGTCCGTCCGTCAGTCCTTCCGTCCGTGCCTTCGTTCGTGTCCGGTCCATAACTTTGTTATTTCAAGTCAGATTTTAAAATTATTTCACAGAAATGATCACTTCATGAGACGACGTGTCGCGCGAAACATTTGGGTCGCTACCTTGAAGGTCAATGTTACAGCATGACATTGCAGCAAAATCGTGTCCGGCCCACAACTTTGTTATTTGAAATCTGATTTTCACAGAAATGATCACCATCATGAGACGACGTGTCGCGCGCAACATTTGGGTCGCTACCTTGAAGGTCAAAGTCACAGCATGACCTTGCAGCAAAAACGTGTCCGGCCCATAACTCCGTTATTTCAAGTCGGATTTTAAAATTATTTCACAGAAATGATCACCATATTGAGACGACGTGTCGCGCGCAACACTTGGGTTGCTAAAGGTCAAGGTCACAGCATGACCTTGAAGCTAAATAGTATCCGGCCCATTACTTTTTTACTTGAAGTAGGATTTTAAAATGATTTCACAGAAATGATCACCATTATGAGACAACGTGTCGCGTGCAACATTAGGGTCGCTGCCTTGAAGGTCAAGGTCACAGCATCACCTTATAGAATCGTTTCTAGCCTATAACTTTTTTTATTTAAAATCGGATTTTAAAGTTATTATTTTAAATGATCACCATCATGAGACGACGTGTCGCGTGCAACATTTGGGTTGCTACCTTGAAGGTCAAGGTCACAGCTTGACCTTCCAGCAAACTCGTGTCCAGCCAATAACGTTTTTATTTGAAGTCATATTTAAAAATTATTTCACAGAAATGATCACCATAATGAGACAGTGTGTTGCGTGCAACATTTGATTCGCTACATTGAAGGTCAAGGTCACAGCATGACCTTGCAGCAAAATCGTGTCCTGTCTATAACATGTTATTTATAGTTGGATTTAAAAATTATTTCACAGAAATGATCACCATTTCGAGGCGACATGTCACATAACATTTGGGTCGCTTCCTTGAAGGTCAAGGTCACAGAATGACCTTGTAACTTAATCATGTATGGTCCATAACTTTGTTTTTTATAGTTGGCTTTAAAAATTGTCTAATTTTATAGCACTACACTGTTTTCAAAATTCACCTCAATAGTTATACAACTAACAGTGTTTGTGACAAAGTACCCATTCGGGGAGCATCACCCGCCTTCGACGGTCTCTTGTTTGTAACCGTAGTTCTTTTTCTATAAGCACGAATTCCAAATAGCTGTCTGGTCATATATAAATCAACAGTATTCATTGATTTAACTCAATTAATAATAAGTTATGTGTCAGTAAGACTTATTTTGTCATGACAGAAAAGCTAATAATTTTCACACTTCAATTCATGTTCTCATTTCATATCAGATTTTTTGGCTCAGAGGGTTTTTAAAAATATGTTAATGATTTTACTTTGTATATCGCTTTAAAATCGAAATAATATAAAGAGCAACAAAATTTGATTTTTACTTTCAGCATGGTTTTCTGACAGTCTTGTTCACATACAAATCAACTTTAAACACCACAGAAAACTTCAAGATGCGATAATAATATTTTATCAACACCAACTCTCAAATCAATTTTATTTCACTTCAGAATAAAAGAATGACTTTCAAAAACGAGAAATGACTAACAACTCATTGCCCCCAGTATATTAGCTCACATGTCGTCTTTTTATTGCATAACGTAAGGATGTCTCTTCTTTTTTTCTTAAATCTCTAAAAATGTTCTGGTAAAGGGAATTTCAATTTTCAGTCACCACTTCTTCAATTGTTTAGTTGTTCCTTTAAGGTATTCTATAAAATCTTACAATAAATGTATAGTCTGCTCAGTAAACCAGTTTTGGACGATGGGGACATTAGCTGTCATCCAGCTCTTCTAGACAATCTTACACAAACTAAATTCTCTGCTCAGGAAGCCAGTTCTGGAAAATGGGGACTCTAACTGTCATTGCTTGCATACACTACAGTCTCTGCTCAGTAAGCCAGTTCTCGATAATGGGGACGTTAGCAGTCATCCAGTTGACGTTGTTCTGTGTCCTTTCAAGAGCTTGAACAAAGGCGCTAGTGACAGAAGCTAGACCATCTTTGCCATCCGCAAATGCTTTTAACTATAAAAGAAACAACATAAGTTCTTATTTAACGTTTTTTGCAATAACATTATCAACAACTTACTAGCAGCATAATTATTTTATGATGTCATACCACAATTTTAAGTGATGTATTAACACTATCATCATTCCATTGTGTTAGAGTAGATTAGATTCGAAGAAAGCTGAAGAAAACTGTTTATTTGTATACCTGATCATAATCAAACTGTGTGTTAAATGACTCGGTAACTCCAGAGATAAGCTGTGACAACAAAAACGTTCCTGCTCCAGTGCTACAATATTAAACAAACAACTTAAAACAACTACAAACATTAGACTTACATGCATGACGATACAACAAATACAACACAGTATTGGTAACAAACATTTAAACTCTGCTGCACTAGTGCTACACAATTTTACAAATATGTATTGTAAAACTTGGACGCATGACAAAAAAAACAACAACAAAGAAATCACACAAAAAACAGAAGCGAATTTCTCCAAAGTTTTGTACAAACCATTACATTTTAGGATCTGTTTTGAAAAAGTAATATATGCATATCAGGAATCGCCACACTCAAAAAAACACAGCCTCCCCACGCAGCGAAAAAGAAGAGAGGAAGAGAGAGAGAGCATGTTTTGTATAAGTATGTCAATTCAAATAGGACGCCACAAACAATTAACGAAGAAGAGAACCTTTGGGGATACCGCCTTGGAACGGTCAGTGGCAAAACAAAATTTTATTACTTTAGTAATGCTATAACAAATCCGGCTTCAAATATATTCAGTCGTACGTTGACTGTTTAAGAATATTACATTTTCTATCACAAGTCTTCTACAGTTTATAAAATAACTTCTGATAATGAATTGAAAACACTATATTTTTGTCCCGATACGTGACCTGGCTCCAAGGATATATTCTGGCGAAATTACCCATCGAGGAACAAATGATTCAGTCTCCTTGAATACTTACAAAAATTCGTTTATCCAGAAGTCCCATTTCTCTCTCAAAAAGTCCCATGCGAGTGATCTTTAAAATGAAATAAAATAAAATTCAGTATTGAAAGAATATGATAGCAGGTATGAATATAACAAGACGTAGTTGGGTTCAGGTGTATTGACATGTCAAAAATAATATAATTAGAATTGATTGCTATAAATAAAACGTATGTTTCCCGAATTACTGAAATGGCATCAATATTACTGAAATTGTATGTTATTGTCCTACTGAAATGGAACGGTTGCAATTAATAAAAAAAAGAACAATAAAACTGAAATGTTATTTTATTTTTTAAATGGAAAGAAATAAGAAAGATGTTTGTATTGATACAAATGCAAATCAATCCTGAAATCATTTTTCCATACGTCAGTCGCTAAACGAAACTTCATCTGCTGGAAAATATCCGAGTTCACCATAAAACATTGATTCTACCTTTCTTCAAAATTTTGGAAAGTAGATGGGAAAAATGTTTGCACAAAAGGGCAAATTTTCAATGACTGACTCTTTTAAATTACACTATTGTAAATTTTCTAATTCTCAAGAACTAACTAACATTTTTTCTTTAAAAGCCAAAACCAATATTCAGGTAGGATTTTGTCTCCGGGTCGGTCGCCTTAGGACAGGCACATATGTTACCAGAGTATGGTTTATTGTCAAACGATAAATAAATACTGTTTTCATGTAATCTCGTGTTTTCTGTAAATGGCCATTCCTGATATGCATCTTTACGCGAAAAAGCGCATTCAGAGAATTGTCGACAATTATTGAAATAGTTAAGCATTTTGCGGTAAAATAGCAATTAAGATAGTTTAAAATCATTATTTGGTTATGTTTATGCGGTAAAATATAAATTTATATAGTTTAAAATCATTATTTGGTTATGTTTATGAGAAAATAATAGAATGTTCTTTTCAAATCTGCTAACAAGAAAAATGTCAAAAAATATCGCCAAAGACATCACCCGATTCAACTTGCAAAAGCCATCATAATAACCCTTGTTTAGGTTATAAGAATATACTGTATAATTTCAGTATCATTTATTGTTAATTGTCAATAAATCTATATATTCAATAGCATAATGTACCAAAAATCTTCTGTGTACTATATTTTCAATTTTATCTAGCACAAAACAAAATCGACGAAAAAGGACTTCTACATACCGCCCAACTGCATTTTTCGATACGCCCACAATAACTAGTGCTGCATCCTGACTTCCGGTCTCATTTGGATTAATTGCCATCTTCAACAGACTTAAATATGCAAACAATATGACAGATGAATCGAACATTTACACAAGTATGTTATGAAATTACGAATGACACAGTGTATGTATACGCCATATAAATAATTGCGGGTCACAAAAATTCTCTAGACAAAACATAATAATAAAACATAATAATTGTATCGAAATATATGTTTTGCGATTCGAACTGACACTTAAACTTAGATTTGAAAGATCAAAGAAGCACATAAAAATTGCGGGTCACAAAACATTCTGGAGAAAAAAAACTTAATAATTGTATCCAAGCAAACAATGTTTTAATGAACACATCGCTTATGAGGAATACATACTATTACAGTTTACCCATAATTTAATACGTATATTTATGTTATTTAAAGTTGAGCACACGACATTGATTATTATGCATTTCGCGTTAAAAGTATCATTTTATTGTCAAAATGTGTAAGAAAAAGCATTTGGTAGTTAAAAGAAATTTATTGATAGTTGTATGTTCTTTCTATATATAGTAGCAACTAAAATGTCACAACAAATGACCGAATGTATCTTTTCCAGTGGAGCGCCCCATATAATAATACTCACTGTCACTTAAAACAAAACTTAAAATGATAAAAGCTGCATGACATTTACCACACAACGTAGCTTCTGAGTATTCATGTATTTAATTTGACGGAACATGTTAACAAAAGTCTGGAACTATACCGGCTTAGAATCCATGTTTGCTTTGTGCAAGTTAAGGCAGAGAGTAAATTGGATTTCTGTGCGGCCACGCTGGACATTCTATACTGTTCCAAGGCGAACTCCCATTCCTGTAAGTCACCCTCGGCAATAGCTGTACAGTATATAGTGGGCTTCAGCTCAGGATCTATTCTAGAAAAAATGATTAAAATAGATGCAAAGGGAACTTTGAAAGCCACCGAACACGACAAAAATGAAACTATTGCAGGCTCGGTTTTATTGAGCCTTTTCATGGGCAGTAATGGATATGCATAGTACTGTTTACGCCGCCTAGCCCCGAGTTGAGCGCAACTCAATATTCACACCAATAAACCGTACAATTGTGATCCATCTCAAACGATAGTATGCATAATATTATGGCGGTGACCATGGAACCTTCAATGCGGTATTTTCAGATCAAAACCATTCCATGTTCAGCGGCGTATGGTCCCCTGATAAAAGAATGGGTTCGCCCAAAACGAGAAAATAGGGCGGAACTAATCAAAGAATTTTGACGGGGATATTAGAATATAAATCCTGCATATCACAGACAATGCCAAAACAAAATTTATAAAGCTTAAATTTATTAAGATCCTTTAGTTCTGCTGACCTGAAGTCCTTTCATACATGTACCATTGTTAGTGCTATCAACAGGCGTATAAGTTGACTGGTTTCTGGTCGGATCATTTGTTTAAACTATGATTTCCTCACATGCTTATGTAGCATGTACAGTTATGTCACATTTTAAATTGATAGTTTGATAAACCCATGTTCTCTTTTCTTCTGAACTTTTTGGTTGCTTAGGAAGGCTGCGTTTTCTGGGTTTGGCAACTCCTAATATGCATATTTCACTTTTTTTGTAAACACCAGTCATACTTTTACATTCTATGGTCTACCTTAGTATGTATTATTTCAATAAATTCTTATCCACTAAACCACGTTATGTTAATCCTTGAAAAATACAGAACTCACTTACAGATTAGTTTTAGAATCCGCCATCCACTCAGAAAACATTCGCTTCGATTCACCAACACATTCTTTAATACCAAAGGAACATGCAAGTTTGGCTATAAGGCTTCTAACGTATCTGAAACATTGCATAAAGACTGTTACTCTTTCTGGTCCCAATATTATAAAACCGAGATTATTCACAAAGCATCGGATTGGCTGAAAAGGAAGTTGGTTCTGTTTCAGTCAATAGAATGTCCGAGATTTGTAATCTGTCCCCAATCTCAGTTTTATGATTACATGTATGTGTCCTTATTCATACCAAAGGACAGGTGTTTTGTTTGCATTTCGCGGAAATGATGTAAACTTTAATTTAAATTTGAAAAAAAATATTCAAAAAATAAGAAAACGGTAAATAGTTGTCGATTTTGTTTTATAAATTGCAAAATTATAAAAAATATTACCAACGATAATTGTCCCATTGACATTATATAAAAAATATTTTATTGCCTCACAGTGTTTATCAATATGCGTTTAAAGATAAAAGCAACTTCACTAACGTTTGCAGGGGCGAGGCGCCCGTGTTGTTCATTGTCTGATTTACAAAGGCTTCAAATGTTTTATTCTGCATAAATTTCTGAAAGTAAAAAAACAACAACAAGTTTTACAAGTAATAAATATCAATGCTTGTAAATATCACGTTTTAAATGAAATTGAAAACAATATGTCACCGTTTTTTTCAAAACATTAACCAGGTCGTGGACTGATAGAACGTGCTTACGGTTGCAGAGAAAATAAGAAACCACAAACAACTTATAAAATTAAAGGATGTTACCATGGCACAACATAAAAGCCACTAGTATTTCATTAACCTTGTGTTTAGTTTTTAAGCTGTTTGTGGTGTCTTATTATAGAAGTCCCGAACAAAATAACTCAAACAGTCTTTGTATACCAGGTTAAACACTTCAAAGTAATTCGACAAAATAACAAAAAAACAACAACAAAAGAAAGTCATTACATCTTGACCTCAAACTAAAAAAGAGATGATCTCTGTTTAGCGGTTTTTTTCTTTTGAACGAAGCAAAACAAGTACGGCATTTCACTCTTTTTAAATAACTCTCTTTACGATAAATAAATATTTTTTGAATTCGTATTAAATTTTGTTGGTAATTAAAGGCGTGTACCTTGAATGAACCATACAACGAATGTCTCTGTAACATAGAACTGACAAAGCCGAGTTCCTTTAATGCAGCCTTCCACGGAACATACTCTCGTTCCTTGTTCAAATAGTCTGTCGTTCTCAGTGCAATATTCATATTCAAATCCCCAGATCTAAAGTCAAAGAAGCAAATCAATATATTCGGTCGTTTTCAGTGCTATATTCATATTTAGATCCCAAGATCTAAAGACATTTAACAAATAAAAATACTTGGACGTTCTCAGTGTAATATTCATATTCAAATCCTAAGATCTAAAGAAAAACAAATCAAAAGACTCGGTCGTATTCATTGCATTATTTATTTTCAAACCCCAAGATCTAAAGACAAAACAAATCAAAATACTCGGTCTTTTTCAGTGCAATATTCATATTCGAATCCCCAGATCTAAAGACAAAACAAATCAAAATACACAGTCGTTCCCGATGCTTTATATAAAGTTCCCATCGAAGTTCTTGATGCTGCCTAGGAAGTAATTATTAATAAGGTAAAATATATGAAAAATAAACGCGAAGAAAGTCAATTACATCATTTTGCAGATTTATTTATTTTACTGTTATAATCGGATTATAAGCATTTTTTCAATATTAAACAATTACCTTGTTATAGACCCTCAATAAAATTAATTAAGGGTCAACTGTAAAATTATGCACTTCATTCAGTAATTGCATTATTGTACTAAGTGTTTCAATAAAATCTTAAATATTTCACATTAAAGTTCAGGTTCCAGTTGTGTTTGAATTTAACATTTTAAAAATCTTTGTTTATGATTATGTTTAATTAATGTTTCGTCTTTAGCTGATTAACAGATATTATTTATCTAACAACCATTATTTTTAAGTATGAAGTACATATTCGTAAGCTTGTTTATCTCTTTTATACATTATAATTTCTTTCGTAACGTGAGTTAGAAATACGAATACATTTCTTATTGTAGAACTTAATTTTTTATTGAAAACCTTTCTGTATACGTATTGTCCCTCTTGTTATGTGCTCTTACATGTAATCACAAAATGGTTTTTGCCTACCTGGCTAAACTCCAAGCATCGTTAATAATTTGTGCTCGGTTTATCGGATTAATTTCCTAAAAATAAAAATAAAGTGAAATTCATTTTTAAATAACAAATTATAACTTTCTGTTGTAAAATGAAATTAAAACATATTGCTCATCACAATAAGTGATAAGATCAATACTAGTATATGGACGTTTTCTGTAGCAATATATGCAGATTGTAATGTAGACTCCATAAACGCCATGTAGCCATTGAGTTTGAATTACGATAATTTAAATAAAATATGTAAAAAGAAATTCATGCAAAAATGTTTCTTCGGATATAAACATCCTTTAAAATCTTTAGCAGTATGTATAATGTGGTAAAAATTGTAAAATATATAATGTTAAGTAGATACTGAAATCTGAAGTTTTTCAAAATAACAATGACTTGAAAGATAACAAACTGGAGGCACAATTTCATATAAAGAACCTGAATAAAATTGACAAGTATAATTATAGATGTAAAGTATATTTGATGAAATAATGTAGCTTTTAGACAGTTTGTCAAAAAACTTTGTCGACCAAAATGAAATGAATAAAAAAATTTGTGTATATTGGAAACTTTTTTAGCAGTCGAACTTGACAAATAATTAAAACGCATATTAAAGCCCATGCAGTCTAACCTCTGGTTGAGCGCATATTAATATCAGATCTGATTATTTGTCGCGGTTATTTATTACACTATTACTCCTGAATTACCTCGTGATTTTGAATTAACTGTTTAATCAGTGCATTCCAGTTTTGCTCATCGTAATTGACTCGGTAGTATCCGTGCTGCAAAGGGTTGCCTAAAACCCAGTTCGTGCCGTCCGGTGTCGGGATGTCGGCACTAGAAATGATCACTGGGTTAAGAAGTAAAAGCAAATATAAGAATATGTTTAAATAAACATCAAACCAATAGATACTAATCACAACATTTTATGCAATAAAGAAAAATATACGACGCAGGTGGTACTCAAACACCACTGTAGCAATCAAGCGCCATCCAATCAGTGAGCTTGTATTTAGAAAACTATATTGAATTATAAATGTAATAACACAAGTAATCTTTATACATCGCTAAATAAAAATAATTTTAATATTATTACTACATTGAAGTATAGATGTAATAATACAGATAGCCTACATACAAATGATAGTGCCTCTATCTGGGAGCGAGCCCGCACCGCCACGGCGACAGGTTACAAGGTTAAATTGATATTTATTACTACATAGGAGTTTGTTTGTTTCAATACGGGTAATATACATACATGAATCATCATTTGTTGTCATCATAAAAACATCCGATGAATTAACATTGAAGTTTTTCTCTTTGTTAGTTGTGTATGCAAACGGTATGTACCATCTTTACCTGGAACAGATGAACATCGTATATAAATTTAATGTAGAAATGCATCTTTGATTACTGACATTTATTTTACTATTTAAGAAATGGGCCACGTTGTGAGAAAATGTGTTGTGTAACTTTTCCTTTTCGATATTTTCAGTTTTTTAGCTCACCTGAGCACGAAGTGCTCATGGCGAGCTTTTGTGATCGCCTGATGTCCGTCGTCCGTCGTCCGTCCGTGCGTCGTCAACTTTTCTTCAAACGACCTCTTCTCCTGAACTCCTGGGCCAATCTTGCTGAAACTTGGCAGGAATGTTACTTGCATGAAGCTTTACCAAAATTGTTCAAATGGTTCCAGTCCATTGCCTATCTAGGTCACAGAGGATAAAAATAGATTTTGAACATGAAATTTTTAAAAATCTTCTTCTCTTAAACCGTAAGGCCTAGAACTTTGATATTTGGTGTGTAGCATCACCTAGTGGTCCTCTACCAAGATTGTTCAAATTATAGCCCTGGGGTCAAAATTGGCCCCGCCCGGGTGGGGTCATGTGTTTTCCTTATAATTATATAGCAAAAACTTAAAAAATCTTCTTCTCCGAAACCGCAATGGCTAGAAGTTAGATATTTGGCATGAAACATTGTCTAATGGACCTCTAACAAAGTTGTTCAAATTATGGCCCTGGGGTCAAAATTTGCCCCGCCCCAGAGGTCATGGGTTTTCCTTATATCAATAGATAGCAAAAACTTAAAAAATCTTCTTCTCTGAAACTGTAAAGCCTAGATCTTTGATACTTGGTGTGTAGCATCACCTAGTGGTCCTCTACTAAGATTGTTAAAATTATAGCCCTGGGTTCAAAATTTTCCCCGCCCCAGAGGTCATGGGTTTTCCTTATATCAATATATAGCAAAAACTTAAAAAATCTTCTTCTCCGAAACCGCAATGGCCAGAGGTTAGATATTTGGCATGAAACATTGCCTAATGGACTTCTACTAAGTTGTTCAAATTATGGCCCTGGGGTCAAAATTTGCCCCGCCCCAGAGGTCATGGGTTTTCCTTATATCAGTATATAGCAAAAAAACATCTTCTTTTCCGAAACCGCAATGGCCAGAGGTTAGATATTTGGCATGAAACATTGTCTAATAGAACTCTAACAAAGTTGTTCAAATTATGGCCCTGGGGTCAAAATTTGCCCCGCCCCAGAGGTCATGGGTTTTCCTTATATCAATATATTGCAAAAACTTAAAAAATCTTCTCCGAAACCGCAATGGCCAGAGGTTAGATATTTGGCATGAAACATTGTCTAATGGATCTCTAACAAAGTTGTTCAAATTATGGCCCTGGGGTCAAAATTTGCCCCGCCCCAGAGGTCATGGGTTTTCCTTATATCAATATATAGCAAAAACTTAAAAAATCTTCTTCTCCGAAACCGCAATGACCAGAGGTTAGATATTTGGCATGAAACATTGTCTAATAGACCTCTAACAAAGTTGTTCAAATTATGGCCCTGGGGTCAAAATTTGCCCCGCCCCAGAGGTCATTGGTTTTCCTTATATCAATATATAGCAAAAACTTAAAAAATCTTCTTCTCCAAAATCGCAATGGCTAGAGGTTAGATATTTTGCATGAAACATTGTCTAATAGACCTCTAACAAAGTTGTTCAAATTATGGCCCTTGGGTCAAAATTGGCCCCGCCACAGGGGTCGCCCATTTTACATAGAATTATATAGGAAAAATCTTGTAAAAGTCTTCTTCTCTAGAACCATTACACATAGAGCGTAGAATTTTTACATGTAACATCACTTTGTGGACCTTTACCACGTTTATACATATCATGACCCCAGGCTCGAATTGGCCCCACCCAGGGGCTTATCAATTTTTACATAGAGCTAAATAGTAAGAACTGAAGACATGTAGAATGTTTGCTAGTGTCAAACTACACCCCTTGTTCTCTGAAACTAATGCGACTAGACCTTAGATATTTCGTGTTGAGTATTGTAAAGAGACCCTTTACCAGCATTATTTAAATGTTGGCCCTGGGGTAAAGCTGAAAGTACTTTTGTACTCAGGTGAGCGATACAGGGCCATCATAGCCCTCTTGTTTTCAGAAATGAGCCTCATTGACAGAAAATGTATCTTTGGTTATCCATTTTACTCTTTTAGAAACAACACACATTTACATATGTTGTTTTTTTTTTTCAAACAATTTATATTTTTCTACAATTATTAATTACATTATATATTATTAATGTTAAGCTCATTGTGACAACATACACGCCTTAATGTTAAGCTCATTGCGACAACATACACGCCTTAATGTTAAGCTCATTGCGACAACATACACGCCTTAATGTTAAGCTCATTGCGAAAACATACACACCTTAATGTTAAGCTCATTGCGACAACATACACGCCTTAATGTTAAGCTCATTGCGACAACATACACACCTTAATGTTAAGCTCATTGCGACAACATACACACCTAAATGTTTTTGAATTAAGAGTAGTTCCCAGCATTTCAGAACTTTGATATTTTTGGGCATCACACCGGACGGATCTTCCAAACAGTTACCAATCCTTTCCCCACCGCTAACACTGTGACATGGAATTTAGATCCAACTCACAATTATGTTTTTGCCCAGTTCTACTAAATTTCAACCAATCAGCCCCACGCTGATACCTTTGCTTTCTAAACAAAATCAAAAGAAATTCAGTGGTATCAATTTTAAAATTGAAAGTAAAATGTTTTCTTGGAACATAAAAAAGAAACATAAAAATGAAACACGTTTTGTTTTTCAGGTTTGGGTTTCATTATCGAATATATGACCATCATTGCTTGAATTGAATTGTGGAAAAGCAGCTTATAATCCCTGTTGTTGTCAAAAAAGGCAAAATGCAAAATTGATTTATATAAAAACAATCCAGGTATAAAGGTTTATTTTCTGTATGATGCTTAACTATAACATACTTTTCAATTAGTAAACTTAGGACCAGCCGATCGCTGCAAGATATTTCAAAACACCGTTCTGCTTTAAACGTTATTGTTTCTTTATTGTTTTCTATAATATTGTAATTATGAAGTAGAATAGAATAAAATAGAATAGGATAGGATAGAACTATACAAACATGTTAAAAACTGAAAATCAGAAAAAAAATCATCAAATAACCGTTAAAGCAAGAATAAATATTATGCAGTTTAAAATTTATGAAATCGGAAATTTATATGCCGAAGTAAAATAAAGTTTGGTATTTAGTGGTAATACCTAATACGTTAATTTATCATGTATGGAACTAAGTATCAGCTAGCAAAACTTAACATCTCAAGCGTTAGTGTTGGAGGATATGAAGTAAAGTGTGTTGATCATGTAAGAGATCTGGTCCCAAGGTTATAAAACTGAGCATAGAAACCAGTCTCAAATCTCAAGCACCTGATTGGCTGAAATGGCGACTGGTCGCCATTTCAGCCAATCAGATGCTTGAGATTTGAGACTGGTTTCCAATCTCAGCTTTATAACCTTCAACCCAGGGTGTATACATGTATAGCACCCTAAATTTTGATACTCATATTAGAAAGAAATGTCAGATCGCTTACGTCCACCTTAGAAATCTAAAAGACATTCGCAAACATCTATCTAAAACATCAACAGAAATAATTGTACACGGGCTTATTCATTCACATATTGACTTTTGCAATGGTCTTTTTTGGATATCCCTGTTTATCTGGTCAATAAACTTCAGAAAGTTCAGAACCAAGCTGCAAGAGTTGTTACCAGTGCTCCATATGGCCATCCTACTACTGGAATTCTTACAGCTCTTCACTGACTTTCTGTGAGGGCAAGAACTATGTTCAGAATTCTTGTTATTGTTTTTCGTACTGTGCCTTCCTATTTGAAGTGCTTGTTTAACCGTGTTCAGGGAAAATACAGACTAAGATCTCCAGATGACATTCAATTTACTGTTCAAAAAAAACAAGAACCAGAATCACTGACAGATCAATAGCTGTAGAAGGGCCAAACTGTTGGAATGCCCTTCCTTAAGACCTAAAATGTATCAGGAATGAAACCACTTTCAGAAAGGGACTGAAAACTTATTTATTTAAAATGTTTTACAGCTAAATAGCTTGTGTGTGATAGGAATTTGTAAATAGCTTATGAATTCTGTGAAGCGCAATAGAATATTGTTCAATAATTTTTGCGCTATACAAATGTATTTGTATTTCCATTTAGAACAAGATTGGCGTTCCTTAACAAAAAAAATACTAAAGAATTGTTAATTTCGTTTCTTTCATTGATTTAGTTCATTATAAAATGCTCAAATTACATTGGTATCTAAGATATTATTAATATTGGCCTGAAATGCTCAATATAACAATCAGAACTTTGATTAAGAAAATAAATACACTCTGGTATATGATAAATAACAATTTCAGTAAATTTGTTCCGTATATCATGTAATGAAAAATGTTTCGGCTTGTCAAAATTTCCAAACACAATTCGAGAACTTAATTTTGTTCCCTTTCAAATGAATTGCAATATGCAATTTCATTTGATGCAATACTGAATTCATGAAAAGCAACTTGATCCAATCTTTGCGCATGATGTAATCTGTCTGCAGTTTTAAAAAAAACATCATAGCCTTGATCAATGTGTGTTTTCAAGGCAACACAAATACAGCATTGAATTTTCAAGTGTTTCTTATGCAATATGCACATATTGTAATATTGTCGAATCTAATTTATTGTAAACCATATATAACACTCTCCCAGACTTCAATATCAGGAGCGATCCATTCAAGATTGGCAAATTATTACATAAAGTGATTTAATTGGTTAGAATTTCGTTATGTCACACAAATCTCTAGCTCATTTATTTCCATCGCAAATTCTAGCAAGCTCTATTAAAATGAGGTCAGGTTATTCGTTAACTGTTCTTGTTTAAAAGTACAAGTACAAACTGTTTTGAATATATGAGGCACGCCACGGGAAAAGGTACCTTCGGTCAGTTGACGTCAATCCTTGAAAATCCTCATAAAGTTGAGCAGACGACATTAATTATTATGCAAATCGAAGTAAAATACCATTTTATTGTCAAAATGTGTAACAAAATCACTGTTTTGTTATGAGAAATTAATAGAAATTTAAAAGTTCTTTCTAAATATAGTAACAACAAAAATGACACAAAAATGACCGAAGGTACCTTTTCCCATGGCGTGCCTCAATTATACTGTGCATAGTATACATATGCATAATTTACTCTATTCTAAAAGAAAGTGTGCAATTTGTTTTCGGTGATTTTTCATTAACTGCTTTTCTCAATGCCTAAATATGTGGTAAATATATGAGCTGCGGTCTACCGGAAGTTGACACCATTGCTTAAAATGATGTCATAAAGATGATCAGGCGTCATTTCTATATTTAAGCATTTAGATGTATAATACATTTTTATTGAAAATATGAAACAAAAATAACATGTAGGTAATTAACTGACATCAAATTTTCCTTTTCAAAAGTTTCGACCTCTAAAACGTCAAAAAATATCCTGACTACAAATTCTCCCAATATGCGTCTTTTTTTATAGGTCAAGCGCCTATTTTTGAACCAATTTAACTTCATTTACAGAATTGATTTGGATTTATGAAATGTCTATGCCATGAAATTCAGCAGAAATTAAGTCAGACATCGTCTATGCCTTAATATAATCTGTCAGCATTACTCAGATATCGTCTCGGATAAACTTGAAAAAACTGCATGTTTAAGTGTTTGTATGGTAAATACAGACGGTATCGTTAGCGAATTAATTTTATATTGTAAACTATAGATCACAGCCTCCAAGACACTGAACTCAGTTCAGGATACAACTTAATCCATCATGGTTGTCAGAATAACACATAAATATCATAATACTGCCATGAAATAATATTAAATACGTAATAAGAGTCATATTTTATTATGGGGTAAGGTGATGCCCGGTAAATTATTGACGAGATTATGTGTTATATTCCTACCATTTCCAGTTTAGGTTTGTCTCTTGGGAGCATTGAACACAAACAAGTATTACACAGGAAGCCTATCCCGCGATGATTATTAGAGACAAAAAGTGTACGTTTCAATCGAATTAATGACATTCTAATTCATTTCGTCTGCAAGCGAACTCTGACATTCACATGAAAAAATATTTATTTTACAAAAGCAAATAAGGTTAATACTTTTACAGTTTTAATATTTTTGTGATGTTCTTCTAAAATTGCTTATGGTTAAACATGGAAATTAACCCAATCCCTTACACTATTTAATGTAAAAGTATTTATTTTCAAGCATACTTCCACACGGCTGACAGTTTTTTTGAACAAATCAACAATATTCATCGATTCCACTTTGTTAATCGTAAGTAACCCTTTCCTTGATATATACGCATTTTTACGCATGTGCGACCAGTGTAGATCCAGATCAGCTGGCACATCCGTGCCGTCTGATCAGGATCTGCATTGGTCGCATTTTGGTCAGAAATAACCTAATGAATCAAAAAACGAACAGTTTAGATCCTGATCAGACGGCACGGATGCAATAAAGGTGTATCTATACAGAAAAGAGGTAATCTGTTAGTAGCATTGATTTTTTTTACCATGGCAAATAAGGTAAAATTTTAAACTTAAATTCATGTCTTATTTCCTATCTGCTTTTTGGGTTTGTAGGGGAAGCTTCATGTTTTGGCTTTCCTGAGAAGCGTATTCTACTTTTTAAAGTGTTTAAATTATTTTATTCTTGTGATTGCTAACAATAAAAATATCAAGAACAACGGTATTTGGGGCACGTCACGGGAAAAGGTACCTTCGGTCATTTTTAATGATATTTTAATATTTACAAAATTTAAAAAGAACTTAAAAACTATAAATCAATTTCTGATAACTAAAATGTGATTTTGTTACCCCTTCTGACAATAAAATGATATTTTTACCGCGAAAGGCATAATGAATAATGTCGTCTGCTCAAATTTATGACGTCATTTCAAAGATTGACGTCAAATGTCCGAAAGTACCTTTTCCCGTGACGCGCCTTATTTGATATTTTTCTGTCAGCATGGTAATCTGACTGTCTTGTTCATGTATTAATCAACTATAAACACCACAGAATATTCTCAAATCAATATCATTCCACTTCAGCATAAAACAACGATTTTCCAAAACGAGAAATGTCTTACAACTCATTGCTACCAGTGTATTAGCTAACATGTCGTCTTTTTATTGCATAACGTAAGGATGCCTCTTCTTTTCTTACATCTCTGAAAAATGTTCTGGTAAAGGGAATTATTACTTTTTCAGTAAACTCTTCGTTTGTTGTTTAGAAGTTCTTTTAAGATATTCTTCAAAAATCTTACAATAAATGAAAATTCTGCTAAGAAAACCAGTTTTGGAAAATGTGGACACTTACTGGTATTTCTTGCAAAAACTACATTCTCTGCTCAGAAAGCCTGTTTTGGAAAATGGGGACTTAAACTGTAATTGCTTTCATACACTACATTCTCTGCCCAGAAAGCCAGTTCTCGATAATGGGGACGTTAGCAGTCATCCAGTTGACGTTGTTCTGTGTCCTTTCAAGAGCTTGGACGAAGGCGCTTGTGACAGAAGCTAGGCCATTTTTGCCATCCGCAAATGCTTTTAACTAAAACATAAACAACAAACTTTTTTATTGTTTACGTTTTCCTGATTTCTCAAAAACATAGTTTTAATATAGTATCGATTAAAAACCAACGAACAATAAACAAAAGCAGAGAAACCGAGGGTTTCTGTCTTCAACGGTCAGTGAAAAAGCATAGTGTGCATCAACCACAATTTGACCGTCAGTTTCTCGGTAGACTTTAACACAAGTTGCCTAGGTGAATTAATTCCAACCTGACTTTTACTACACAATTTTGCTTGCAACAGCAAATAAACATATAGAACACAAGAAAAGGCTCTAGCAAGGAAATTAAATATGTACTCGATTACCTTATTGAGACCAGAACACCTGGATTCAGATTAGCAAGAACATTTTTCTTTCAAGATTTCCCTAGGCACTTTATTAATAAACTCTTACCAACAAACCAAATTTGGTTTAATTAAAGAAGAAAGCATCACAATAAGCTATGCAATGGCTATCACTAAATATGTAAAGCGCTTTAAAATATCGTGTCCATTTTTTTCAATTTAACTGACCCGTTTTTCTCACATTGCGTTACAGTCATACAGAGTTAGCACTGAAATTCGACGTAACATCTTTTTTTTGTTACCCATGCTCGCTTTTCCTCTCTAATTTTTATCTATGTGGAGAGACTGTGTCACCTGGATGTGGCCGTTCCTAATATGCATATTTCACTTTTTTATACATACATGAATAATTTAGATAGTAAACTGGAAATCACCCACTTCTGAAATCACCGTCTTTGTTTCAAAACAAATATGCCTACGGAAATAGTGAATTTTTATATTAATGCAAGTTTAAAAAACAGCCGAACTGTCAGTTATATTGGTTTTTAGGTTTTTTTTCTGCTTTGCATTGGATTTTTTTTTTATTAAATTTTAACTTTTTTGTCATTTTGTTCTCCGGCTTGTCTTTCATTCTTATAGACACAGCCACAAGTGTCGGGTTTTAAAATGTCCATCGCTTCAGTAGTTCCGTTTTCCGAAGAGATACATCTGAGTGTATTTACTATGAGAACGCCTCAGGTCCTATCAAAACGTTGAGTGGTGTATTAACACTATCATAATTCTATGGGGCTAGAATAATGCAGATTAGATTCGAAGAAAGCTGTAGAAAAAACAACATATTTGTATACCTGATCATAATCAAACTGTGTGTTAAATGACTCGGTAACTCCAGAGATAAGCTGTGACAACAAAAACGTTCCGGCACCAGTGCTACAATATAAAAACAAACAACATACAAACATTAGACTTGCGGGCAAGACGATACAAAAATACCACATTTATAACTACAAACATATGTTATTTTTGGGTTACTCCAGAGATGAATTCATCTAATTATAACACGTATGCAACAGTGCTACAAAATTTAACAAACACGAATTGTCAGAATTTGATGCATGACAATACAAATTTCTCCAAAGTTTTGGCCAAATCATTACATTTGAGGATCTGGGCTGAAGATTATAAAGCTGAGATTGGAAACCAGTCTCAAATCTCAAGCATCTGATTGGCTGAAATGGCGACTGGTCGCCATTTCAGCCAATCAGATGCTTGAGATTTGAGACTGGTTTCCATGCTCAGTTTTATAACCTTGTGCACTGTTGTGAATGAATTTTACTGATTAAGTAACGCTCTAAGAATACTCACGACCAGAAGACCCATTTCTCTCTCAAAAAGTCCCATGCGAGTGATCTTTTAAATGAAATAAAATAAAATTCAGTATTGGAAGAATATGATAGCAGGTATGAAAATAACAATTCGTAGTTTGGTTCAGGTGTATCGAAATGTCAAAAATATTATAATTAGAATTGTTTGTTATAAATTAAACGTAATTATGTTATTACTGAAATGGCACCAACAATACTGAAATTGTATGCTATTGCCCTACTGAAATCGAACGGTTAGAATAAATATAAAAGAACAATAAAACTGAAATGTTATTTTATTTCCAAAATGGAAAGAAATAAAACAAAATATTTGTATTCATATCAATGAAAATCAATCTTAAAAGCATTTGTTCTTTCATATACCCATAAGTCGGTTAAACGACTTCATCTGCTGGAAAATAATAAAACATTAATTTTACCTTTCTTCAAAACTTTGGAAAGTAGATGGGAAAAAATGTTTGACACAAAAAGGCAAGTTTTCAACTACTTTGACTCTTTAAAATTACGCTATTGATAATTTTCTATAACTAAATTTTTCTTTAAAAGCCTAAACCAATATTCAGGTAGGACTTTGTCTCCGGGACGGTCGCCTTAGGACAGGCACATATGTTACCGTGATTTACTGTCGAACGATAAATAAATACTGTTTTCATTTAATCTCGTGTCTTCTGGAAATGGCCATTCCTGATATGCATTTTTAACAGTTTTTTTTTTAATTGTCAGGGAGCGTCACGCGAAAATGCGCCTTAGAGAATTGTCGGCAATTCTTGAAATGACGGCCTATTAGTAAGCATTTTGCGGAAAAAAGCATAAGATAGTTAAAATCATTATTTGGTTACGTTTTCGAGAAAATGATAGAACGTTCTTTCCAAATCTGCTAAAAAAGTGTCAAAATATCGCCAAAGACATGTTTTCCCGTTTCGTGCCACATTTAACTAATACACCCAATTCAAATTGCAAAAACCATTATAATAACCCATGGTTATGTAAAAAGAATATACTGTGTAGTTGCAGCATCATTTATTGTTAATTGTCAATAAATCTATATATTCAATAGCATAATCTACCAAAAATCTTCCGTGTACAAAATTTTCAGTTTTATCTAGCACATAACAAAATAGACGAAAAAGGACTTCTACATACCGCCCAACTGCATTTTTCGATACGCCCACAATAACTAGTGCTGCATCCTGACTTCCGGTCTCATTTGGATTAATTGCCATCTTCAACAGACTTAAATATGCAAACAATATGACAGATGAATCGAACATTTACACAAGTATGTTATGAAATTACGAATGACACAGTGTATGTATATGCCATATAAATAATTGCGGGTCACAAAACATTCTCTAGACAAAACATAATAATAAAACATAATAATTGTATCGAAATTTATGTTTTGCAATTCGAACTGACACTTAAACTTAGATTTGAAAGATCAAAGAAGCACATGAAAATTGCCGGTCACAAAACATTCTGGAGAAAAAAAACTTAATAATTGTATCCAAGCAAACAATGTTTTAATGAACACATCGCTTATGAGGAATACATACTATTACAGTTTACCCATAATTTAATACGTATATTTATGTTATTTAAAGTTGAGCACACGACATTGATTATTATGCATGTCGCGTTAAAAGTATCATTTTATTGTCAAAATGTGTAAGAAAAAGCACTTGTTAGTTATAAGAAATTTATTGATAGTTGTATGTTCTTTCTATATATAGTAGCAACTAAAATGTCACAACAAATGACCGAATGTATCTTTTCCAGTGGAGCGCCCCAAATAATAATACTCACTGTGACTTAAAACAAAACTTAAAATGATAAAAACTGCATGACATTTACCACACAACGTAGCTTCTGAGTATTCATGTATTTAATTTGACGGAACATGTTAACAAAAGTCTGGAACTATACCGGCTTAGAATCCATGTTTGCTTTGTGCAAGTTAAGGCAGAGAGTAAATTGGATTTCTGTGCGGCCACGTTGGACATTCTATACTGTTCCAAGGCGAACTCCCATTCCTGTAAGTCACCCTCGGCAATAGCTGTACAGTATACAGTGGGCTTCAGCTCAGGATCTATTCTAGAAAAAATGATTAAAATAGATGAAAAGGGAACTTTGAAAGCCACCAAACACGACAAAAATGAAACTATTGCAGGCTCGGTTTTATTGAGCCTTTTCATGGGCAGTAATGGATATGCATAGTACTGTTTACGCCGCCTAGCCCCGAGTTGAGCGCAACTCAATATTCACACCAATAAACCGTACAATTGTGATCCATCTCAAACAATAGTATGCATAATATTATGGCGGCGACCATGGAACCTTCAATGCGGTATTTTCAGATCAAAACCATTCAGCGGCGTATGGTCCCCTGATAAAAGAATGGGTTCGCCCAAAACGAGAAAATAGGGCGGAACTAATCAAAATAGAATTTTGACCGGGGATATTAGAATATAAATCCTGCATATCACAGACAATGCCAAAAAACAAAATTTATAAAGCTTACATTTATTAAGATCCTTTAGTTCTGCTGACCTGAAGTCCTTTCATACATGTACCACTGTTAGTGCTATAAGCAGGCGTATAGGTTGACTGGTTTCTGGTCGGATCATTTGTTTAAACTATGATTTCCTCACATGCTTATGTAGCATGTACAGTTATGTCACATTTTATATTGACAGTTTAATAAACCCATGTTCTCTTTTCTTCTGAACTTTTTGGTTGCTTAGGAAGGCTGCGTTTTCTGGGTTTGGCAACTCCTAATATGCATATTTCACTTTTTTTGTAAACACCAGTCATATTTTTACATTCTATGGTCTACCTTAGTATGTATTATTTCAATAAATTCTTATCCACTAAACCACGTTATGTTAATCCTTGAAAAATACAGAACTCACTTACAGATTAGTTTTAGAATCCGCCATCCACTCAGAAAACATTCGCTTCGATTCATCAACACATTCTTTAATACCAAAGGAACATGCAAGTTTGCCTATAAGGCTTCTAACGTATCTGAAACATTGCATAAAGACTGTTACTCTTTCTGGTCCCAATATTATAAAACCGAGATTATTCACAAAGCATCGGGTTGGCTGAAAAGGAAGTTGGTTCTGTGTCGGCCAATAGAATGCCCGAGATTTGTGATCTGTCCCCAATCTCAGTTTTATGATTATGTGTCCTTTGTCCTTATTTCATACCAAAGGACAGGTGTTTTGTTTGCATTTCGCGGAAATGATGTAAACTTTAATTTAAATTTGAAAAAAAATCAAATAATAAGAAAACGGTAAATAATTGTCGATTTTGTTTTATAAATTGCAAAATTATAAAAAATATTACCAACGATAATTGTCCCATTGACATTATATAAAAAATATTTTATTGCCTCACAGTGTTTATCAATATGCGTTTAAAGATAAAAGCAACTTCACTAACGTTTGCAGGGGCGAGGCGCCCGTGTTGTTCATTGTCTGATTTACAAAGGCTTCAAATGTTTTATTCTGCATAAATTTCTGAAAGAAAAAAAGCAACAAGTTTTACAAGTAATAAATATCAATGCTTGTAAATATCACGTTTTAAATGAAATTGAAAACAATATGTCACCGTTTTTTTCAAAACATTAACCAGGTCGTGGACTGATAGAACGTGTTTACGGTTGCAGACAACATAAGAAACAACAAACAACTTATAAAATTAGATAAAGGATGTTACCAGGGCACAACATAATAACCACTAGTATTTCATTAACCTTGTTTTAGTTTCTAAGCTGTTTGTAGTGTCTCATTATAGAAGTTCCGAACAAAATAACTCAAACAGTCCTTGTATACCAGGTTAAACATTTCAAAGTAATTCGACAAAATAATAAAAACAAAAGAAAGTCAATACATCCTGTCCTTGACCTCAAACTAAAAAAGAGATGATCTCTGTTTAGCGTTTTTTTTTCTTTTGAACGAAGCAAAACAAGTATGGCATTTCACTTTTTTTTTTAAATAACTCTCTTAAAGATAAATAAATATTTTTTGAATTCGTATTAAATTTTGTTGGTAATTAAAGGTGTTTACCTTGAATGAACCATACAACGAGTGTCTCTGTAACATAGAACTGACAAAGCCGAGTTCCTTTAATGCAGCCTTCCACGGAACATACTCTCGTTCCTTGTTCAAATAGTCGGTCGTTCTCAGGGCAATATTCATATTCAAATCCCCAGATCTAAAGACAAAGCAAATAAAAGTACTCGGTCGTTTTCAGTGCTATATTCATATTTAGATCCCAAGATCTAAAGACAAAACAAATCAAAATACTCGGTCGTTGTCAGTGCAATATTCATATTCAAATTCTAAGATCTCTTTAACTCTTTTATACATTATAATTTCTTTTGTAACGTGAGTTATAAATACGAATAAATTTCTTATTGTAGAACTTATTTTTTTATTGAAAACCTTTCTGTATACGTATTGTTCCTCTTGTTATGTGCTCTTACATGTAATCACAAAATGGTTTTGCCTACCTGGCTAAACTCCAAGCATCGTTAATAATTTGTGCTCGGTTTATCGGATTAATTTCCTAAAAAAGTGAAATAATTCATTTTTAAATAACAAATTATAACTTTCTGTTGTAAAATGAAATTAAAACATATTGCTCATCACAATAAGTGATAAGATGAATACTAGTATATGGACGTTTTCTGTAGCAATATATGCAGATTGTAATATAGACCCCATAAACGCCATCTAGTCATTGAGTTTGGATTACGATAATTTAAATAAAATATGTAAATAGAAATTCACGGAAAAATGAATCTCCGGATATAAACATCCTTTAAAATCTTTAGTGATATGCAGGATTTATATTTTAAGATCCCCTCTCTATTCTGTTTAGTTCCGCCCATTGTTTAGGGCAAACCCATTTTTTTTATCTGGGGATCATACGCCGCTGAACATGGAATGGTATTAATCTGAAAATACCGCATTGCAGGTTCCATATTCACCGCCAAATGCATACCATCGTTTGGGATGGATCAAAATTGTACTGTTTATTCGTGTTAATACTGAGTTGCGCTCAACCCGGGGCTAGGCGGCGTGGGCAGTAATAAGCATTTCCATTACTGCCCATGAACAGGCTCAATCAAACCGAGCCTGCAATATTTTCATATCTGTCTTGGTCGAGGGTCTTCAAAGTTCCCTTTTCATATATTTTAGCAGTATGTATAATGTGGTAAAAATTGTAAACAATATAATGTTAAGTAGATAATGAAATCTGAAGTTTTTCAAAATAACAAAGACTTAAAAAGATAACAAACTGGAGACACAATTTCATATAAAGAACCTGAATAAATTTGACAAGTATAATTATAGATGTAAAATATATTTGATGAAATAATGTAGCTTTTAGACAGTTTGTCAAAAAACTTTGTCGACCAAAATGAAATGAATAAAAAAATTGTGTATATTGTAAACTTTTTAGCAGTCGAACTTGACAAATAATTAAAATATTAAAGCCCATGCAGTCTAACCTCTGGTTGAGCGCATATTAATATCAGATCTGATTATTTTGTCGCGGTTATTTATTACACTATTACTCCTGAATTACCTCGTGGTTTTGAATTAACTGTTTAATCAGTGCATTCCAGTTTTGCTCATCGTAATTGACTCGGTAGTATCCGTGCTGCAAAGGGTTGCCTAAAACCCAGTTCGTGCCGTCCGGTGTCGGGATGTCGGCACTAGAAATGACCACTGGGTTAAGAAGTAAAAGCAAATATAAGAATATGTTTAAATAAACATCAAACCAATAGATACTAATCACAACATTTTATGCAATAAAGACAAATATACGACGCAGGTGGTACTCAAACACCACTGTAGCAATCAAGCGCCATCCAATCAGTGAGCTTGTATTTAGAAAACTATATTGAATTATAAATGTAATAACACAAGTAATCTTTATACATCGCTAAATAAAAATAAGTTTAATATTATTACTACATTGAAGTATAGATGTAATAATACAGATAGCCTACATACAAATGATAGTGCCTCTAGCTGGGAGCGAACCCGCACCGTCACGGCGACAGGTTACACGGTTAAATTGATATTTATTACTACATAGGAGTTTGTTTGTTTCAATACGGGTAATACACATACATGAATCATCATTTGTTGTCATCATAAAAACATCCGATGAATTAACGTTGAAGTTTTTCTCCTTGTTAGTTGTGTATGCAAACGGTATGTACCATCTATACCTGGAACAGATGAACATCGTATATAAATTTAATGTAGAAATGCATCTTTGATAACTGACATTTATTTTACTATTTAAGAAATGGGCCACGTTGTGAGAAAATGTCTTATGCAACTTTTCGATATTTTCGGTTTTTGCTTTTTTTTTAGAAATGAGCCTCATTGTAAGAAAATGAATCTTTGATAATCCCTTTTTACTATTTTTAGAAACAACACATTTACATTTTATTCAAACAATATATAATTTTCTGCAGTTGTTCACTACATAATATATTATTCCCGCGAAATGCATAAAATTCGATGTCTTCTGCTAAATTCTCAAGGAAAGACTAAGCAAATCTAGGCTGAAGGTTGTAAAACTGAGTTTGGAAACCAGTCTCAAATCTCAAGCATCTGATTGGCTGAAATTTCAGCCAATCAGATGCTTGAGATTTGATACTGGTTTCCATGCTCAGTTTTATAACCTTGGGCACTATTCATTTTTGCACGCAGTGGCAAAAATAAGTTATCGTTGGCTATAATTTTGCCATTTTTTATAATTCTTTATCAAACTTTCAAATACTTTTCTTAAAACAACAGTGATTCGCCGAAGTATGCTCATTTTTGTACTTTGATTTTGTCACAAAAATTTAACATTGGCTATAACTTTGTCATTTCTTAATATTTCTTTGTCAAACGTCAGGGTCAGTTTTTTTTTTCAGAAAAAGTACCCGAGGGCGACACTAGTGTTCAGCTCAACATCTATTTAGCCATTACCTTCATATGGGGCATGCCACGGGAAAAGGTACCTTCGGTCATATTTTGTGAAATTTAAGTTGCACCACTACAGATTTCAGTAAGAAAGTAAAAGAACCCACGAAATTTAGATTTTTTGCCTAATCCACTTTGAAAACGTATATAGCAATCATTTAACAAACTCGTTTTATGTAGTATTTGTAAAAAAAATAAAGAAACTTCAGACTACCCAATTCAAAGACAATTTAAGTAAATCTAGAATAGTATACTTGATGGTTTTATACTGTACCCAAACGGAGAGGTATATTTTCTTGGATCAATCGCTGTTCGATCTTGTAAATATCTGTTTTGAGACAAAGTAATTCTTCCTGCAACAGTATGCTTTACCCTGACGACGGGGTAATTCATTTGTAGAATCCAAGTGTCCATTATTTCCCGAACATTTGTTATAGCTTGGTTTTCGGCAATGGATTGCTGAAAGAAAAAAAT
The DNA here is from genome assembly GCA_038501625.1 of Corbicula japonica. Classification (NCBI taxonomy): domain Eukaryota; kingdom Metazoa; phylum Mollusca; class Bivalvia; order Venerida; family Cyrenidae; genus Corbicula; species Corbicula japonica. The sequence goes on along the minus strand of JAZAYU010001270.1, from coordinate 3,098 downwards.
AACAGCTGCAATGGAAAATAGTCTCAAATCTCAAGCATCTGATTGGCTGAAATGGTGACTGGTCCCCATTTCAGCCAATCAGATGCTTGAGATTTGAGACTTGTTTCCTTGCCCAGCTTTATAACCTTCAGCCAAGTATTCCGTAAAATTAACACATGTCTTTTGATATTGATAAGGTATCGAATAGTGAAAAATAAACATAAGTTTGAGATAAATGAAGAAAAAAGCATTCATTATTTTATTGGCAATGTTAAATGCCAAATATTAAAAATGGCAAAATTTAATTAACAAATATGAATCCGAGAGTTACCGCCTTGGAATTGGTTAATGCCATTTCAGTACATAGCCCTTTGACATGACTGTATTTCTTTCGTTTCATAATAAAAAGGACAAAGATTCACACCAGGAAATGCTGCCGCCAGACCTCGAGCTCGAGCAGTTTCATGTAGCTTACACGCACTGTACTTTTATAAATATTACAAAGTGATATATATAGAAACGCAACGTAAACTTAAAAGATGATTATAGTTTTCCGCCGGGAAACATGGTAACCCAATCCTATGATGGGACATTTAAAACAGTACCATGTGCAATGTCACCTTATAATAATAATAATAATAATAATAATAATAATAATAATAATAATAATAATAAATTCTTTATTTTTAGAGGATAGCATATTTGGCATAGCCATTCTTACATATGGTCCTCTTAAACACAAGTACAAATAGTTACAAATTTACATTCATACATACATACATTCTCATAATATAACTGAAAGAAAGAAAAAAAAATAAAGTTACAATTAAAATTTCAAGAACAATATGAAAATGATGAAAGCAGACAAATTAAAATGAATAATTTAAACAATAGCAATTATAACAAAAGATTCATTACCCAAGCATTTTAACATTTATACATAATTAAACTGTAATTGTCTTGACAATGCACTACATATTATCAAGTAAGAATTTAATATGTTTTTTAATTGATTTTACTGATTTGCATGTTTTTACAATCAGTGGAAGAGAGTTACATAACTTTGGAGCAACAACTGAAAATGATTTACTGTATAATAGAGTGTTAAATTTTGGAAGTAATAGGTTCCCATTTGAAATAGATCTTAATTGCCTGCCATTGCTATATGTTAGTTCATTAAACATCGAAGTTATATACAGTGGAGCTAAGTTATGTAATGCTTTGTAGGTTAGTAAAAGAAAATGGTATTTGATACGACATCGGATTGGCAACCAGCTTAAATTTTTAAACATGATCAATGAAGGCGTAGTAAGCCCTGTTTTAAGAATAATTCGCGCTGCTCGTTTTTGTAGTTTTTCGATTTGAAAAATATTGGATGAGTTTGTTCCGTCCCAAACCAAGAGTTCTTTTGCACATTTTCATTGTTTTTGATCAACGCATTCGCAAGATATTGCAAATAATGTCACATTGCATATATTTATCCAATGAATATGTTTATGGTAAACAAGGAAAGATAATAAACAATTTAAAATTAAGAACTGCTAAGATGCTTACATTTCCTAGAGCGTACCACAAATCATCATGAGTAGCCACTCCATATGCCAAGTTTTTCAAGTAGCGCTGAAAATATTGATGTTTAAAATCACAGTTGAGAAAAAAATATTGACGAACAAACGCCACTGACACAACAATGCTACATTCTCGGCAAAAATTAGCTTGTTCAAAGACTGTTATCGAAATGCTATTGTTCTTACGCCGCCAAGTACCATGTTCAGTTAGATGAAAAGGGAACTTTGGAAGCCACCAAACACGAAAATTACGAAAATATTGCAGGCTCTGTTTGTTTGAGTTTTTTCATGAGCAGTAATAAAAATGCTTATAACTACACAAAACGCCCAGCACCGGGTTGAGAACAACCCAGTATCTACATGTTAACATTACAATTTTTATTTATTCCAAACGATGGCATGCATTTTAAAGTTATTAAGCATGAGACCTTCAATGCGTTATTATCAGAACAACATCATTCCGTTTTCAGTGGCATACGGCCCCCAGATAAAAGAACGGGTTTGTCTTAAACAATAGGCGAAACCATATAGCATAAAATTGCATAAAATAAAAAATCCTGCGTATCACAGAGAACGACAAAGGAAAAATTAAATCATAGGGGTGACTGAGCAATGTCAAAAGTTATAAAGGCAGGGATATTGAATGTACCCTTATTAAAACAGGCATAAATATAATTACGAGTACGAAATTTTTTCAGGTGTATTATTTATAAATATAATTATCGGGCTTATATGGACGTACTTATTAACAACACTGATGGAATGTACAGGGAATTGTTTTTAGAGCTGCTAAACGGCACAGACAATTCTACTGTAATACTTATATAGATTAAGAAGATTTATTTAAAATAGAAACAAAATAAATTTTAAAGCCAAGAACACCACAAATAGCAAAATATAACAGGCTTGGTTTGATTAAACCTGTTCCTGTGCAGTAATGGTAGTGCATATTACTGTTCGGCCCCCGCCTCCCCCCGCCTTTGCATATTTCACGTTTTTTAAATAAAATGGTTACCGTAAGTCCACGTTTGAACGTGCTGTCACCGAGAAAGAACCTCATCATCCTTATGATAGATGCTCCCTGAAAAAAATACAATGCTAATAAACAAATAGTTCCAATGACAGTGTATTCAACATATTTACAGTCACAGTTTATAATTGTTTAGTTTTATAATTGTAAAGTAACATGATTTTATTTAATTATATCTTGCAATCAAAAAGGTATCAGAGTTTCGTAATTGCATGTAACATTTAAAATGGCTACCAACAGCTTTTGTTTGATCAATGTCCATTGTCCAAGGTTATAAAACTGAGCATGAAAACCAGTCTCAAATCTCAGTCGCCATTTCAGCCAATCAGATGCTTGAGATTTGAGACTGGTTTCCAATCTCAGTCCATATTGTGATCAACTGGAAGCCAGCGGACAAGAGTCTTCTATCATCTCAACAATCTCTAGAAAGCATACTTTTATGTAGGAAATCGTGTCAAAAATCTCAAGGATCTCGTCCGGATGGGAAACTGGTACATACACCGGATGTGACGAAATTAGGC
>JAZAYU010001269.1:0-65306 GCA_038501625.1 Corbicula japonica | reverse complement strand
ACGTTTCAACCTAATGTGTTTTTATAATTGTTTATTTGTTTAAAATAAATGGGATTTGTATTTTATATTAATTACCCAGAAATATATTTCATACAAATATCTTTTTTAAGGAAATTGTATGCAAATGATAGAGTGATATAGTGTACATGGGTGGGTGGGGTAATCTTGTATCCCTTTTAAATAAGAATATTGATAGTTCTTTTTTTCATGAATATATATTTTATTAGCAACATATTAATGCTTTGGCAAACCATTATGACAAAAATAGTTAAATACCTTGTATTTATGTGATTTACCAGCTTAAATGTTCATTTTTTTGTTCATTTTTATGCTATTTTTTTGTCACTTTGAAGAGGTATACCATTAACAAAACACAGTTAACAGTGTAGTTCAAGTTACAGAACAATTCAACAAATTTATTTAACAAATTTATGGTGGATTAATGTGCTAATAGTGTTCCAGGATGAAGATAACAACTGAGGTCAACTTTATTTAAAAATTCAAAAGAGTTACTATTTTAGACTGTATTTTTTCGACTTTGTGAAGCATTTTAATTAAAAACAAATAGGTGTAACATAGCAAAACTATACATTTTTGTGAATGGTTTGTTGAGATCTTTCAGAAAATATCATCTTTTCTATATTTTTCAGTATGTTTAAAAATCATTGGTTGTTGCTAACTTAAGACTTGTTATTTGATGATGGCATCTATATTCAACCTGTGTAATAATAGATAGCATGCAGAAATTCACACTCATTTTATGAAGATGTCTTTGTCATGCTCGTGCCTACGTTGTCAACAAATTAAGGTATTTCATAGCCCCACTAGTACAGTTGCACTAATGATGAGCTGTGAAAATTAAATTATCATTTTTTTCAACAATTTCCAAACAAACTGTTATTATATTGTTACAAACAGATGAATATTGATAATAACAGAAGACACTTGTTGAAAAAAATGAATTTTGTTAGAAAAGTAATAAAATGTGGTACCTGCTATGTTGTCTAATCTGGGTGTCAAAATAAAGCATTTTCCACTCAAATAAATCCAAAACAATTAATTACAATATCCAGTTCAATGTTCCATCTAGGGTCACCCAGTGTTACTTTTTAAAAATAACTTTTTAAACATTGACTATTATGAATTTCAAAACACTGCACAAATACCATTACACAAGATTTACATTGTTATACATGTACAGATTAAACTGTCCTACAGGTAAACTCAAGTGGGCATGATTTGCATGCTTTTTGCATGGGTGAGTGACCTCATGGGACAAAGAATGATGTGTTTGGATTTTGATTTATAAGAGCAATATTTTCAAGTTATTTTGAAAAAGTAACACTGGGTGACCCTAGATGGAACATTAAACTGGATATTGTAATTAATTATTTTTTATATATTTGAGCGGAAAGTGCTTTATTTTGACACCCGGATTAGACAACATAGCAGGTACCACATTTTATTACTTTTCTTACAAAATTCTTTTTTTCAACAATTATCCCCTGTTATTATCAATATTCATCTGTTTGTAACAATATAATAACAATTTGTTTGGAAATTGTTGAAAAAAATGATAATTTAATTTTCACAGCTCATCATTAGTGCAACTGTACTAGTGGGGCTATGAAATACCTTAATGTACTCCATTTCGGATGGTTCGGATATCCAAAAATCGTTCTACATGAATCATCGATCAAGGTGACTTGACCAGGAACAAAAAATAACTTCAGACATTCATATAACAATTCTGCACACTAGCTATGCAAGTCTGCAATATATCTTACCACATTTGAGGTATAAAACGCCGTAAAATATTTTACTTCTGCTCTTTCTTCGCGCTTTAAAAAAAACATTGAAGAGCTTTTAAGGGGACGTTAATTCAGGTCAAAACGGCCCACGGACACATGTGGACTTCTTCGCTGTACATGTCCCTAAAACTTCTTCGCTGTACATGTCCCTACTTTCAATACATATATCATAATTATATTTATTGACAAGTCAATTGTAAGCCGATATAACACTGCATTCATTTATCGTTCAGTTATCGTACAGACAGACAGAAGAAGAGATGAATAAGAAATTATTTGCAAAACTTATAGCATCCAATGCCTTTAGTCACTAAGTGCTGCTGCAATGATTCATACGTGGTCTTATTTGGGACCTATAACCCGTGTGTGTGTTATGAAAGATTTTTTCCTGAAAAAGCAGACTACACATAAGTGGTAGAAATAAAACGACCCGTGATCAAATTATAATATTATAGGAAGCTGAAGGTATTTTAAATTTGACGTCATAATAAATTTTCAACATACGAGCACGTGGCAAAAAGTAATTAACAATCGGGGTTTTTCACAAACGTCTAAGTAACTTTATTATTATGATATGGCATTAATGGAAAGAAAATTGAAAATATAATTAATTCTTTGGCTTAAGCGCGGAATTGAAAGAATGGATATCAGTTAATGATTAGATTTGTATAATTCATAAATTGTCTTTGCAAAGCACTCCCTATTTATTCCTTAGCATTAAATGTGAAATACATGAATAAACATAGACGCGGTCAGATATACAGTTCACACCCATGCTACATGTACACTGTGTTCTATATATACAGCAACAGGTTTCTACTGCCAACAGTTACTTCTAGGACTAAACCAAATTCTAATACCAGTTTCAGAACGCGAAGGGATTACTCTGAAACGGATTTGATCAAGATAATAGCCATTATCCGGAATCGCACTTTCTGCTATATTTCAATAATGCCAGGAAAGGTTCTCAATAACTTTAAGTTAACAGTCCTTAATGTGAATGTAACCGTCTGGGGGATTCATGTGTATATCCGCAATTCTGTGCATGTGTGCGATTTTGTGCACTCATTTAGGAATATCATTTTCTGTAAGTGCAATGAATTTGCCGTACATCATGTTATAAAGTGAAGTTTTTTTGTAAATCCCAGGTCGAAGCAACAAGTTTGTTTGGAATTATGGGAATAAGGTAAAAGACAGCTGCAAGGTTATTAAACCTTAAAATGAAAACCAGTCTTGGATATCAAGCTTGCCATTGGTCAGTTCTGAGACTGTGCCCAATGTCAACCAATCAGATTGCTGATATCTTACACTGGTTTCCATTCTTAAATTTTAACATAGGGATTGCTAGTTACCAGCTCCCAGCACTACATGTTGGATGGAACTAAAATAGGTAACACGATAAAAATGCAAGAAACATAATATTATACAGTTTACGCAAGAAAGAATGCATGATCCTAAATAAACAATACAATTAAAATATGTCAGCTGTGCACACATCTTCCATATATTTTCAAAATACTCCAAAAAGTTCGATATAAGTGTTTTGTTATCCTGACGAATATCCTAATATTAGAAACCCGCATTAAAGTTTCCAAGATAAAGATGTAACAGAGTCAAAATTGTTGACCTGTGGACAGACTAGACTGACTTACTGTCTCTTTCTGTTACTTGTGCTTTCCTTCTCTTTGGGTTCTTATACTCTAATTATGTCGCTTTGTTAATCTCTTTGGCGGAAAAATCATTGCGCCATGTTTGAAGGAGAAATGCTGAATTCGCTGACAGCATTTCATGAATTTTAATCTTGTCAATCATTCATTTAGAATATTTAGCTTTAAAATATTCATAGAGTTAATCAGGTAATTTGATGCAATGGCTGAGATTTGTTATTTACTTGTATTTAGTAAGAATCAGTAAGTTGAACTGTTTGTTCGATTGGATCCAATATGGCTGATACATTTCCTACACTTTTCTGTGCATGTTTTATCAGTGAATACTAGCATAAACTAATCCCATGTTGTTATTCACAGTTTACTATCGTATGAAGATAGTGGTACCTGGCCAGACCAGTTTATGACCAGTTTGTTGTTGTTGTTTGTAAGGGCTGAAGATCAAATTGATCTGTAAGTATGATTGATGCTTGTAATTGTAAATAACATTATTTTGTACTGTTCACACCTTTTTCTGTGAATATTAAGATGCCAAAGACTTTGCATCATTTCAATAAGGTATCGGACCACTATACCTTTTATTGTATTAACTCTGTAAGAAGATATAGAAGATCAACAACACCAGATTTTCTTATGATGTTTTAATCTACTTTTATATGTGATCATATCATAATGATTTATTACAGCTATTTACTATTGTATGAATTGACATATTTGTTATTGTTAACTATGTATTTTCAGTGCCTTTCTTAACAAGCCTACAGTAACAGATGAAGGACGACTTGTTAAGACTTGTAGCACATCATCTTGTAAAGTTTGTGACCAAATAAACGTCAATAAGAGTTCGAACTGTAGTTGAGTTTGAAATATAACCCACAAGGTTAACAAAGATATGTATGCACTCTGACGTTTGGGATGGATTAAGTTTTGTACTGCTAGTATTGACTTTCCAATTGGTGAATGTTGAGTTGCGCTCAATCCAAAGCACTAGTCTGACCATTATCAGTAGCAGTCAAAACAATCCTGCAGTATTATCATAATTGTGTGCCGTGTTAAGTGAATTTCCAAGCTTCCTTTTCATCTACCTTGTACATCTTATTTGGACGATAACTTTCTTTGATTTGGCAAGGACCGATATTCGGGCTGAAAACATTAATTGAGGATTCATGGACAGCTCCAATGCCTTACTAAGACACGGCATTTACTTGCTAGGTAATTTCATTGATGAATAAAATCCTCGATCAGAATAAGCGCAAAATACGCGAAAATTTATTCCGGCGAAATAAAGTATACAGTACGGATTAATTATATATGTTCTTAGTCACTGTCATAGTTAAGGGATAAACTTCACGTCACGTGATATGTTACATGTACCCTTCTGGTCCAACCCGCAATTCATCCATCTTTTTGATTAGTTAGAAACTCATATATATTACAACTTTCAGTTTGCCTTTATTTTATTATATTCTAAGAGATGGTAGTTGTATAAACATCACATTTGCACTCCAAAATCCGAGTTATAGACTTTGTATTACTGTGAACTCACTAGTTTTCGTTGTGTACTAATTTTCATGGTGTTCAAATTTTCGTGAATTTCGTAGGTTGATTGATTAAAGAATTCAAAACAACCACAAAATATATTACAGAACTTGAACGAAATACAAATCCACGAAATAATAAACCCTCAAAGTGCCATTTAACCGAAAACAACGATATTGTATGTCCCAAAATATAAGTGGATTTACTGTAGGAGGAGGTTGCGCTGTTTTAAATAGGTACTTCATAAAATCCAATATAATTACCGGTTTGCATATTACAGTAAAACCCATGATTAAGACCTAAGCGAAATTAAGACCACGTCATCAATAATATAACTATTTTAAAGTCCCAAAAGGTGGTCTTAAAAGCGAGGCGTCACTGTATTTTCAATATTGTTAATAAAACTGTCACTTTCTTAAAATAATTAACAATATTATAAACGTTATGCCGACTGTTGTCAAACCTATCTGTTGTTATTTTTTAACGAAGTACAAGTGAGATCTATGAAACGAACAAATTTCTTTTCCTTGTACTATTGTACTATTTAATCGTGTAATTACTGAGTTGCGCTCAACCCGGGGCTAGGCGGCGTGGGCAGTAATTAGCATTCCCATTACTGCCCATGAACAGGCTCAATCAAACCGAGTCTGCAGTATTTTCATATTTGTCGTGTTCGGTTGCTTTCAAAGTTCCCTTTTCATCTATTTAACTTTTTTATTTTTATTGTTTAGATTGTGAACCAATAAAATGTTACGTAGTTTGGGGAATAATATATTGTTTTCGGTAAACAATTGTTGCCAACCTAATCAGGTCAATTCCCATCAGTGACTCTAGGAATGGGGGTTCAAGTACATAGGTCATACTTTATCCAAAACTAAACAAAATAGTTTTCAACTGACTAACACCAATCTGTCTGTCTGTCCGTCCGTCCAGCCGACCGTCCATCCTTCCGTCCGTCCACCCGCCCGCCCCAATTAATGGGGATTCATTTTTATGAATATGATACTATTACTCAGTATGGAATTGTAAACTCTCGGAAATATATGTTGCTGCAGAAATGTCAAGCTTTACAGTACTCATTTATGTCGCCTGATAGACATAAGTAGTCTATGTCGGCCCGTTCGCCAGAGTGCCTGGAGCCCTGGAGCTACACGCGTGGTTGCGCACGGACAATGGGGAGGGTATCATATGACCGCGCACGAACAATGGGGGTGGCATCGAATTACAGCGACATGACGTCATTAGCACCACCCTAGCGGTCATTCACCCTATGAGTCATCTGACCCTCGGCTCCACCCTAGCGGTCATTCACCCTAGGAGCCCTGGAGCCTGGAGCACGAACACAATGGGGAGGGTATCATATGTCCGTGACTCACTTATCAGCACCACCCTAGCGGTCATTCACCCTATGAGTATCTTCACACCCTAGTTTAATTATTGAGTCATTCTGTTATGACATAGTATATGCACCTTTATTTCGAAAGTGACTCACTCATCAGCACCACCCTAGCGGTCATTCACCCTATGAGTATCATCGGTCGCACCCTAGTTTAATTATTGAGTCATTCTGTTATGACATAGTATATGTACCTTTATTCCGAAGGTCATATCGCACCCATACGATTATCATAACCGTATCGAATGTCGTGTTATTATAACCGTACATGTGCCCATTGAAAAGAACATCGAGGATACTCCGGTCATTATCCTCGTGTGCGGCAAGCGTGTAAGATCAGATGATTGTTAGTGACAGTTGAAAACCTTTGATGCTACTTTATTCACCATCTTTAAACCAATTTACCTGTATAAACTAACGTGTTTATAATTAAAGTATATTAGTTCACCTCAATTATTTTACAAATCTTGTGCATCATTTCAACTGAGATTTACTTAAAGCTAAAAAGGGGCATATACTCGAACTCATAATTTGATTTAGTGAATAGAACTGAAATTTAATCCGTCATGAGACACTGAAGGTCATTGATTCTCATGGGTCAGTAACCTCGTTGCCGAAACTTTATTAAATAAAACAGTGTAATCGCAACTTAAATCTGTAAGAGAATATCAAGATAATTATATCTTGATGACCCTGCGATGAGGAGTTCAACATTATACAGATAGTTTAGCCACACAGAACATAACGCGAGTTTAACGTTTTAAACACAATTTATTTATTTATTTTTACATTTAAAAGTCATCCTTTATTGGAAGGAGCTCTCTCTTTAGCTGTCTCAGCTGGTTGAGATCAGCTTTTAGGCTTCTCTCAAGCGCTTCGATTTTTTGAAACGCTTTGACCTAGAATAAAGAAAAAAAAAGTATAAGATACTGAAATATCATGTTTACATCCTTACAGATTTACGGATAAGACATACAAATTAAAATTCTCAAAACCAGTCAGCATGAGTAGTTATAAACTGCCGATCCGTCGATCCGGTATCCGGTGGCCCCTGTATGACCTTATCTAATCAGTCGCCTGTCCTCAGGTGACCCCAATCTATCAGCCTGTCCACTGATCCGATATTGACCAGTCACCCGTAACGCTAGTGCATTAACCTTATGTCGACCACCTGTTTGATAGCCTTGTATATACCCTCAATTGAATCAGCCAAAATCTGTTTGAATTTGAAAAAAAAAATCCGATGACCTTAATTGACTTCATCCGATATTGACCAACCAACCGTACAGTTTGATCCGCTATCCTTCAATGCATTATTTTGGCGGGCTTTAGGACATTTGTTTAAAATGACTTTTTACTCCAGGTCTTTTAACTGTAGTGGGAAGTTTTATGGTAGAAGTTTAAGACTGCATAGATGTGATCCACTCTTAAAGACCTTTCAAGCAACCAGTCTTGGTTAAAACTAACTTCTTTAGCATAGACAATGACAGTACATAAAAACACAAACAAACATATAAGTTTCAAACATTTATTTAAAACTAATTAAACAATGTAACAAGAATTAAAATATACAAAGCATTTGGCACTAAATAAGACACTTTCCAAGATCAAATCAATATATATTTTTTCTTTAAGTAAACAAAATCTATGATAGTTCCTGTGCATATGAATGAAAATATAAGATCTGTAGTTGAGGTAGTACTTATAATGCCTGTTAATGAAAAAAAAACAAAAAAACTGGAATGCATCTTTACAACAGTTGAAGTATTTAAACTTTTAACAAAGTGTTTTATATCAAAAGCATAGATAATCAATAAACAATTTAACATGAATTAAAATATACAAAACATTTGGCACTACTATGCAGATAAACATGAAAGACATTTTTTAACTTGAAAATGAAGAACCAATATTTTTATTACGTAAAACAACCTAAAACCAAATGTCAATTTGATCTGAGATTTCTCTTCCTGTATTTGGGACTATTTTAAAGTGACTTGTCATTGTTGAAACTTATTTATATTCAAATCGAGTCAGCGGCTCTTAATTTTCCGTAGCTTTATTATAACAAAAATGACCCGTTTACAAAATTTACAGTGGATGAATCATATCCCAAGTATTGATAACAAGAGCTAAATAAACTGTTGTCTGCTTGAATTACCGTCTGTCCCACTTCATTATTCTTTATCATTTTACTTTAAAGTTTGAAAGAAATGTTGACAATGTGCAAACCTTTAACAGTGAAGTGTAAATGTATTGCTATTTAAATACCTTTATCCTGTAAGGAGACATAAACTAGTCTTACAGTTAGCAACTTAAATTGCAGATTAATTCGTAAATCTGTTTACCTGCATTAAATACAATGGATATAATAAAACATGGCATATATGTAAACAAATAAAGAGTATTTGAGCAATCACAATGTATAAAGCATCTGGCACTAACAACAAGGCATTGAGTATTAATATAAAAAAATAGTCAGAGTCAGCATGAAAACTAATCAACTAGCTTAGTTGCATGTGAACTTGATCTAGATTTATGTCGACTACAAAGGTCAGCTCAACACTAGAGGTAGTTTTCCTGAGATTTGTATATTATAAAATCTGACTTATAAGTAGAGGGAAAATGGGGCTTTTGGCCCACCCTGAGGCAATTTTAAACAATAGCCTCTACCAAATATAACAAAGAACTCTACCGTTTATAACAATGGCCTCTACCGTATATAACAATGCCTCTACTACTAGATTGACAATAGGGGGATTAAACAGGTATAATGTAATCATTTAAAATAATTTTAAATTAAATGAAACTCATTTGAAAATGAATTATTATTATTATTATTATTATTATTATTATTATTATTATTATTATAATTATTATTATTATTATTATTATTATTATTATTATTATTATATTTTAGCTGATAAATGCGATTATTTTAGCAGATAAATGCGATAAAAGGATTCACTTTTATTTACAACAAAAACGCATCGAAGTGAGCTTTGAAAATACTCATGTAAGTGAGCTTTATTCACTCTTCTATCCTTTTAATTTATGAAATGGACTCTCCTTTATATCGATTTAATCCAGTTCATCTATTGTGGTGTTTTGCAGAAATTTATTAACTGAATCCTGAACTGTGCGTAGACCCAGAGCAGACGGCGCGGATCTACAGATCATAGCATTTAGAATTTGCCTCGCACTTTTAATCTATTGTGCACATGAGTGTTTATTAACTGAATCCTGAACAGTGTGTAGACCCAGAGCAGACGCAAATATCTGGATCGGCTTATCTTTTTATTATTATTGTAGCAGTTATAACAATAACAACATTCACATTTATTTACAACAAAAACTCATCGAAGTGAGTAGTTAAACTCTCATTGAAGTGAGTTTATTCACCGTTAAATTTATGAAATGGTTTCTTCTTAACGTTTTATTGCAGTATTAAATAACGGATGCGTGTACACCACCTTATAAAAATGTAAGGATTTTATTCTAAATGTTACTATCACAAAATAGTTTATGCGTTTTCTTCATCAAATAGTGCATTCTTGTTTCTTATTCTTAATAAATAATCAACTATTCCTAATAATCAATCCGAAACTATATTCGAAATTCAGTTTTTTTTCTTCACAAGTTTTAATTCACAACTCAGATGCAAAACTTATTAAATTAGAATTTATAAATATTTTTTACTTAAGAATAGAAGATTCGTTTTCACTACGTTATTCACATATTTAACATGTTTAGTATTCATCATAAATATTTGCGACTGACGCTTGAAGAATCAGTATGTTATTCAAATATTTAAGAAGCCGCAATATTGTGCCTTAATCCTCGCAGTGAAATGTGGTTGAGTGTAATCTTGTACATAAATAACAACTTTCGCAAAAACTATTCATACGAATTCTTGAGCATACAATGAAACAAATTTTATCATTCAAACATTCGAATCAGCTTATCTTTTCTGCGATTCCATTACAAAAGTTTCATTTTCAAGTAGACCTCAAGTGTGCATTTTTAACATGTATTTAATTTAACAATAAATATTTGTAATACCTGTGAATGTTAAGTGGATTAACGCAATAATTAATCCCGGTCAAGTGTTTGTTAAGTGGATTGAGGTAATACTTAATCCGTGTACAGTATATTTAAGTGTATCACAAGTATGTGTGAGTGTCCTTAAGTCTGTCTGTCAACTGGGCCCAAAACAAATAATCACGTTTGTCATTAATCCGTATTCTTGAATGAAAGGGGTTTCTTATTAGCACCAGAAAACATCTGTGTGCAGAAAACAGCCAAATTAATTAAGTAGAAAATGCATCGTGTTTGCTAATTTGGAATTACTATTGAAAAGACTCGTACACGAATATATTAAAGGTATGTATATTATTTTATTTCAAATATTTCTGATTTACTTATTTAACATTTGCATGTATATTCTTACAAAATTGATTAATTCCTTAAAACAATCGAAGATAAAGATTGTTAAAATGTATGCGCTTGAAATTGCTGATATTACAGAGAATTAAGCTTTTCTTTTTTTTTATTTTGTAGAAAGAAAAATGGAATGTCAAACATTCGATAAGTGTTTTGCTAATGAATGGAACTGGGGCAGGCATTTTTCTTCCGTGCATGGCAATATCAATTCTCAATCGCCACAAAACATCCCGCTGTAAAAAGCAAAGCCAGGAACCACAAAATCATCGTCAACAGAAACATCTGCAATATGAACAACAACAACAAAAACATAATCAACAACCACAACTACACATTGATCATCATCAGCAGCTGCATAATATGTCAGAAGCAACGAACGCCGAGAACAACAACAGCTACATTAGCAACAACAACAACACCATCAGCAACAACAACAACGAGATAATCAACAACAACAATTGTCACTCCTGCTTTCATATCTCATTTATTTCTCAAACATTATTTGCGTGAGAGTTTTTTGAATTTTTCAATAATCTTTTTATTTATAGAACATGAATAAATTTCCATTTCACCATTTTTGAAAGTAATGTACTTGGTAATAAATCATTTTGTTTATATCCTGTGATTCATCTGTAATGACTTCATAGAAATCAGAAATCATCTCTTCGTTTCAAAAATAAAAATACAATTGGTGAATGCGTTGACTTTCCGTTTATTTCAGCAGGACACATTAATTGTTTAAGCTTATTTCACCAATCTGGTGCACAAATTAATACTCGTAAATATAATTGTAATGAACGGTGATATTCAAATGTGACATAATAACAGCGCGTAGGTCTTTTAATAAAGGTCAACAAAAAATACTTGATATTCTATCTCATATTCCATTTCTACATTTTAACTTATCAAAGTATCAGTATAATGAACCAATAATTTAACATTAATATTCATAATTTTTCATAAGAAGAATAGCTTCAAGACACAATGTTGTCATTAAGGAATAAGTTTGTGACTGACACCTAACATATTCGTTTTTGTACTTTGTCACAATCAAATACATCCAGTGTTAAAGAAAGAATATTCAATGAAAATTATTTGTCATTTAAACAGATTAGCTTATCTTTACTTTCAACACATACTTCGCATAAGTGTGCTTTTAATTCTTGTTGAAGCAAGAAGGGGATTATACTCCTTTGTATTCATTAGATTTTGTTGATTTTCTTAATAATACATAAATGAAGATGAGACTTTATGAAACCAATAAAATATTTGTCTAAAAAGAATTTTCAGAAAAGTTTATACTGCAATGTATTCATATTTATTGCGTCCGATGCGCTCTTTGTTTCCGTTTCATCTATTTCTCTCCCAAATAGAGGCAATGCCATTTTTATCTTAGTAAAAATTCTTCCAGAATTAATAATTGTCTTCTGGTTAAAATGTTTCAATAAAAAAAAATATAAATGAAAATCAAATGTATAAACTATTTCAAATGAAACAGAAAAACGTTTTGAAAAAAATAAAAATAAAATAAAATTATAAAATAAAATAAATAAATAGTTGTTATTTAGGTAACATATATATAATTTGTTACAATTGTTTCAGATGTTACTTCTTCTAACTTAATTGTAAATTGAGTGTTCATCTTTTCTTTTAGATCCTACTTGTTAAGGATTTACACCAAATCAAATACCACATTAATGGACAGGATAATTAAAGCAGCAAATGCCAGACCTTTAAACAGATTACGATAGAAAAACAAACAACAACAAAAGTGATAAAAAATCAAATTCATTTCATTCTAACATATTTCACTGATAAAATGAAAACATAAATAATTTCTTCTTTATAAATCATCAATTATCATATTTCAACTTGTCCAAAATTAAAATGCTCTTTTCACAACAGGGTGATTTTGATATAAGAACTTTAGACATATAATTTCGGATTTCTAACTAATTTTGATAACAAATACAAACTTTATTACTGACACTTTAAGAATAGATTTTTTGTTAATTATTTGCATATGTTAAGCAGATACTAATTGTGTTTTAATACTCCTAATAAAAGATTGCAATTTGTCAAGAACACCTCATTGAAAAATATTTTATCATTCATACATTCAGATTAGCTTGTCTTTTATTTCATATTTACTTTCACATTTTCAAGCAGGTGTCAAGTGTGCTTTTAATCCTAATCATTGAGAGAAAGGAGATTTGTATTGTTGATTATCAAAATTGTACCCCACTTTTCACCTATTAGACAATGTTTATTGTAAACTCCAGAGAAAAGTCTTTTCACAAATTTTATGCAACATAAACAAATTTAATCAAACTATTCATTTAAAATCATCACAATAGCCATTGCTTGTAAACGGTTACCAGTATGATAACATACGTGATCGAAAGCGAGAAGGACATGAAAATTGAATGCTCCGTAGAAAAAGTGAAAAATTTATGTTTTGGTAATATTTTGAAGATTGTGATTACTCTTCTGTTAACCATATGTGTTGTTTTTTTTCATGTCTTTTCTGTTTATTGTATTATGGCTATAAACATTGTATTATGTTTTATGCTGGAATAAACTGATACTGATACTGAACATAAAACCGACCACTGCTCAATCGATACGGCCTACATCATTTTGTGGATAGGCACTGTCACCGTACGGGGGTTACTTTCCAGCGTGGGCATATAATTAGTGACCTGTTGTTTTGATTAATTGTTCTATTCAAGAAGTAAATCTGAATATGTCTCATAGTAAATTCAAATGTATCTGAAAAAAATTGTTTGCGTATGTTTTAATATTTGTTTCTATCTAGCTAGACAAAATTTTAAAAAATTCAACAGCATTTCAAATTCAAAATAAATAAGACCCTATTTCACTGTTGTTTGTTTTTAACACTTCTCTTCTTGTATGCTCATTTATATTCAGTTTTATCATAGCTTTAAAATTTTAACTCTTAAAGTGTTTAGAGTTTCCTATGTATTTAATATTTTAATTTATTTTAACTGATATAATTGTTATTTTGGCATTAAAAATTATCATTCCTTTTTTCAAATTATATTTTCTGAATTGATATTTTATAATTTCATATTTCTTTCATGCATAATTCATCGTATTATTTGCTCGTCTATTATTATCAAAACTATTATATTACTTTTGGATCTTGTGGTTGTTGTTATTTTCTAGCACGTTAAATGAAATGAAAAGTTTGAAATATACAATCGTTGTTATCAATATCGTGTTAAGGAATAGTGTCACTTTCACTTTTGACAGTGAGTTACCTCTCATATAAGATTAAAAAGAATCACAATTTAACAAAAATGTGATTAAAAGTATGCTGTCACTGCAAGAACAATTAAGAAACAACAATTTGTCATCTGTGTACTTTTCCTATAAACACAGTGAGACAACTCAACAGTAAAAAGAATAACAGGGTGTATTACTCATTTTTGCATAGATTACAATTCAGTTTCAAACTTCAGTAAGTAAACCACTTACTCGCTTCAATTGTTTTTATTCAACCATTATTATGTCATGATCATCCAGTTTTGATAGTTAACTCTTTCCGCAAAATAGTAAATTTCTTTTTGGGGTTTTAGCGATTCTTATGAACGACTAACCAAAGCTGATGTTTTCGTTTACTGGAAACTAAAACCATGTTGTTGATATGGAAATAAATTCGAAAATGAGTACTATTGTTTTGTATAATTTCAAAGTGTGCTTATTCATGTCTGTCTTAAAACAAAGTCTCGATGACGTGTTATGCGAAGCAGTGTGTTTTTGTTAATTCTTTTCGCTCAATTTCTTTAAGCTGATTTCAATTTTTTTTATTGCATTCCGTTTCGAGGCAGCATCATGTTGAGTTCTCTTTTGTGTTAAAGTTTTTAGGTGTCTTTTGATAATATTGTAAACACATACCCTATTTCAACCCCTTTCTCCTTGGATGTATGCTTTGTTTTTGTTTATTTTTTAATGTGGCTATTTATGGCATGACTTTTCAGTTTTCACGTTTTAATAAAGTATTCGACATTTAGTGACGTCAAAAAATATTCTAGTTTTCCAAGTTTAACTATCTTCTATTACAAAACATTCAGAAAATAATATCATTATAGTTAATTTTCATTTGTAAAGGAATTACATGTATCGAATATCATACCAACAGTATATAATATGCTAATAAAAGTTGTTTTGTGAAATTTTATTTGTTGTTTTTATGTCAATTTCATTGTTTATTATATAAACTTAGTGATAAATAAAGCTGTTTGTGAAAATGTATATTAAGTTTGTTTGTTGTTGTTGTTTATTTGTCAATTTTATTCTTGTCATACACATATGGTTTATAATAGTGTGTTCTCGTCATTACTGTGGAGGATCAGTTTTAAATTTGATCGAAATCAAAATATCATTTTTATATTTAAAATTCGAAAATAAAAAATTATCAAGTTCAGGTTGTTGCATATGAATATGTTCTATTAAACCGAGGCTTCGATATGTTCATATTTTTATTTTGTCCGAATTTCATGTCATTGAAATCTTCTTCAACTCTTCGGATTTGTTTCTATTCATTACATCATTTTCGATCTGTATCAAATTTACGTAAAAATTTAATAGTTCAAATATATTCAACATAAAAATGTTTGCACATTCAACTAGAGATTATCAACTATTTTTGGTTATTTTCTGTTCAGCAAGACGTAATTAAAATTTCTAATCAGTATTTTAAATGTAAACTTAAAAAGATTCTCCTTCGAAGTGAGATGTTTTCACCCAACATATGTTTCTTCATTTAATTATCATAGCCTGATTTTCATATCTGTAAATGTTTAATGTTTTATAATTATTTAAATGTTTCCTTTGTATTTGATATTGTTGTGTTTGTTTTATTTACATTTCCTTCATACTTTCAGTTAATCGTATTATTTACCCTATTTTTAAATCTCATTAGTGATTTCAAACTATAACTATTCAGTCTCATTGTATATGTTATTTACATCATGTGTCATTCAATACAACTTATGTTTCATTTAATATCCTTTTTATTGAATTTACTTCTTGCCTTTTTATTATAATTTTTTAATCGTTTTGTTTTGTTCATTAAGTATATTTGTTCTATAAGTTTTATTAATGCTAATACAAATAATACATGTATGATTAAGTAAATATTTTTCCTTTATCCATTTCTTATAAAAACATTTGTATCGGATAAGATCCAAAAACGTGTACTTTCTTTTTATTTTGTTACATGTCTTTGGTACACGTTTTTGGATCTTATCCGATACAAATGAAAAGATGAACACTCAATTTACAATTAAGTTAGAACAGAACAGAACATAAGCAATTGTAACAAATTAAATATGTTACCTAAATAACAACTATTTATTTATTTTATTTTATTTATTTTTTTTTTGTATTTTTTTTTATCAAAACGTTTTTCTGTTTCATTTGAAATAGTTTATACATTTATTTTCATTATAATTTTTTTTTATTGAAACATTTTAACCAGAAGACAATTATTAATTCTGGAAGAATTTTTACCAAGATAAAAATGACATTGCCTCTCTTTGCGAGAGAAATACATGAAACGGAAACAAAGAGCAATAAATATGAATACATTGCAGTATAAACTTTTCTGAAAATTCTTTTTAGACAAATATTATATTGGTTTTATAAAGTCTCATCTTCATTTAGGTATTATTAAGAAAATCAACAAAATCTAACGAATACAAAGGAGTATAATCCCCTTCTTGCTTCAACAAGGATTAAAAGCACACTTATACGAAGTATGTGTTGAAAGTAAAGATAAGCTAATCTGTTTAAATGACAAATCATTCGTTGAATATTCTTTCTTTAACACTGGATGTATTTGATTGTGACAAAGTACAAAAAACAAATATGTTTTATGAATATTAATGTAAATTATTGGTTCATTATACTGATACTTTGATCAGTTAAAATGTAGAAATGGAATACGAGATAGAATATCAAGTATTTTTTTTATGTTTACGTTTATTTAAAAACGCACTGTTATTTTGTCACATTTGAATATCACCGTTCATTACAATTATATTTACGAGTATTAGTGTGTGCACCAGATTGGTGAAAAAAGACTAAGCTTAAAAAATTAATGTGCCCTACTGAAATAAACGGAAAGTCAACGCACTAACCAATTGTATGTTTATTTTTGAAACGAAGAGATGATTTCTATGAAGTCATTACAGATGAATCACAGGATATAAACAAAATGATTTATCATCAAGTGCATTACTTTCAAAAATGGTAAAATGGAAATTTATTCATGTTCTATAAATAAAAAGATTACTGAAAAAGTAAAAAAAAAACTCTCACGCAAATAATGTTTGAGAAATAAATGAGATATGAAAGTAGGAGTGACAATTTTTGTTGTTGATTATCTAGTTGTTGCTGTTTCGAATGGTGTTGTTGTTGTTGTTGTTGTTGCTAATGCAGCTGTTGTTGTTCTCGGCGTTCGTTGCTTCTGACATATTATGCAGCTGCTGATGATGATAATGTGAAGTTGTGGTTGTTGATATTGATTTGGTTGTTGTTGTTCATTTAGCAGATGTTTCTGCTGATGATGAATTTTTGGTTCCTGGCTTTGCTTTTTACAGCGGGGTGTTTTGTGACGATTAAGAATAGATATTGCAATGCAAGGAAGAAAAATGCCTGTCCCTGTTCCAAAGCAAAACACTTTTCGCATGTTTGACATTCCATTTTTCTTTCTACAAAATAAAAAAGAAAAGAAAAGCCTAATTCCTTGTAATATCTGCAAATTCAAGCGCATGCATTTTAACAATCTTTATCTTCAATTGTTTTAAATAATCAAATTTGTAAGAATTTACATGCAAATGATAAATATGTAAATCAGAAATATTCGAAACAAAATAATATACATACCTTTAATATATTCGTGTACAAGTCCTTTCAATATTTATTTCAACTTTTCTTTAGCAAACACGATGCATTTTCGATTTAAATAATTTGGCTGTTTTCTGCACACAAATGTTTTCTGGTGCTAATAGGAAACCCTTTGATTCAAGAATAAGGATTAATGACAAACGTGATTATTTGTTTTGGGCCCGGTTGACAGACAGACTAAAGGACACTCGCACATACTTAATTACACTGTACACGGATTAAGTATTACCTCAATCCAAACAAACAAACACTTCACATGGACTAATTATTGCGAAAATCCACTTAACATTCACAGGGATTACAAATATTTATTGTTAAATTAAATACTAAACATGTTAAAATGCACACTTGAGGTCTACTTGTAAATGAAACTTTTGTAATGGAATCGCAGAAAAGATAAGCTGATTCGAATGTTTGAATGAAAAAAATTGTTTCATTGTATGTTCAAGAATTCGTATGAATAGTTTTTGCGAAAGTTGTTATTTATGTACAGGATTACACTCAACCATATTTCACTGCGAGGATTAAGGCACAATATTGCGGCTTCTTAAATATTTGAATAACATACTGATTCTTCAAGCGCCAGTCGCAAATATTTATGATGAATACTAAACATGTTAAATATGTGAATAACGTAGTGAAAACGAATCTTCTATTCTTACAGTAAAAAATATTTATAAATTCTAATTTAATAAGTTTTGCATCTGAGTTGTGAATTAAAACTTGTGAAGAAAAAAAAATGAATTTCCAATATAGTTTCGGAATGATTATTAGGAATAGTTGATTATTTTTTAAGAATAAGAAACAAGAATGCACTATTTGATGAAAAGTGTTAATACTAAGAAAACGCATAAACTATTTTGTGATAGTAACATTTAGAATAAAATCGTTACATTTTTATAAGGTGGTGTACATGCGTCCGTTATTTAATACTGGACTAAATCTTTAAGAAGAAAAAACCATTTCATAAATTTAACGGTGAATAAACCTCACTTCAATGAGAGTATTACTACTCACTTCGATGAGTTTTGTTGTTAATAAATGTGAATGCTGTTATTGTTATCTCTGCTACAATAATAATAAAAAGATAAGCCGATCCAGATATTTGCGTCTGCTCTGGGTCTACACACAGTTCAGGATTCAGTTAATAAATTTCTGCAAAACACCACAATAGATGAACTGGATTAATTCGATATAAAGGAGAGTCCATTTCATAAATTAAAAGGATGGAAGAGTGAATAAAGCTCAATTCCATGAGTATTTTCAAAGCTCACTTCGATGCTTTTTTTGTTGTAATTAAAAGTGAATCCTTTTATCGCATTTATCTGCTAAAATAATCGCATTTATCAGCTAAAATAATAGTAATAATAATAATAATAACAATAATAATAATAATAATAATAATAATAATAATAATAATAATAATAATAATAAAAATAATAATAATAATTCATTTTCAAATGAGTTTTATTTAATATAAAATTATTTTAAATGATTACATTATACCTGTTTAATCCCCCTATTGTCAATCTAGTGGTAGAGGCATTGTTATATACGGTAGAGGCCATTGTTATATACGGTAGAGTTCTTTGTTATATTTGGTAGAGGCTATTGTTTAAAATGGCCTCAGGGTGGCCTCGAACTCTCATTTTGTATCTACTTGCCTGCTCCCAGAATTGTTAAGAACGATTCCTGTTGCTGCATAAGAGCTCTTGGTACCAGGAATGTGGGGGTATAATTCCTGTTGCAGCATTAAATCTACCTGGTCCCAGGATTGTGGAAAATGAATACTGTTGCAGCAACAGAATTGCCTGGTCCCAGGATTGTTGAAAAAGATTCTTGTTGCAGCAAAGTTTTATCATGATCTGTGTTTAAGGTAAGAGGGGCCTAAATAGACAATCCTGTCTGAAACGGCGATGTTTGGCGACGTCGAGTTCGGAAATGTCTTCGGCAGTAGCCGAAACGTTCTCCGGCACTTATCGGAATTGATTGTAACAAACATTTTTAATCGTTATTTTTTACATTACTCTAAAATATTGTTATCGTTTTTTCAAAGAAGAAACATTTTTACAAAAAGTAACTTATATTGTTTTAAATAAGAAAATATTTGCCAAAAGTCTGTTATCCCAAAGCGTGAAGTCATTTTCCCGGTAATACCAAAATGGCGGACAGAGCTAGCAATGGTAGATTTGTGGAAAAAACCCCATTAAAACCAACCATAAAACGTAAACAAAATTATCACAATTACTCTAATTTATTTATTTCCAACAATTTTGTTATAAACACCGACACTCTTCCAAAACCTGCAAGCCGTACATCGTTGAAAGATGGACGAAGAATAATTGACTTTGGATTTCTAATCAATCAGTTGGAGTAAAACTGCATTAAAACATTTAAAGTACATATTTAAGTTATAAAGTCAACAGATACATATTCAGAAGTCAGTTTTAATCGGATCTATAAACGATTTGTAAAACAAAAAGGTATTGTGCAAAATTGCGATGGAAAATATTTTCACCTGCTTTTGTTGTTGTTGTTGTTTTTTTCTTTCGAAAAACATGGAATATGACAATTTAAAAGCTTATATTTAAAAAAACTACATGGTAATAGTCTGTAATAATTTGCAATATGATTTGTATATGTATGTAGCAAATTTTGATATGCATTTTATAAATGTACTGGTATGATTAAATGTTTTAGGGACTCTGAAAGTGTGTGTATGTTTTTCTGTCAAGGAATTTTTCCGAGGGGGTATAGATTTTTTTTCAAAGTAAAATCATCTTAATGTTAGTAATTAAGTAATATAAATTGTTTCTTTTTAATGTTAAGTCTTATGCCTAACAAGTAACACAATTGGTGCTAAAATATATTATAGTTTTAAATCCCAAAATAAGATTTTTAGCAATAACCACTTGTAAAAAATGGACCTGGGACGCGGCGAGGGGGTCACCCTATTCATATGCGATTTTTTTCCAAAATGGGATGGTGGAATTGTTTCATATTTCATTTTTACATTTGATATATTATGTTATTCACTATGGAAAAGCTTATTTAAGGAATAATAATAACATTATTTAGGCCCCTCTTACCTTAACATCAGATAAAGCCATACTGCGTAAATGTGATCATATAGTCATAACATAAATGCGGTATCAACACCATACATGTGGCTTGCACAGATAACTACCATGAATGTACTGAGCTTGTAGGTATTAACTGCGTCCTATTATTACGAGGTTTAATTTACTCTATGTATCATTCACATATGTTCAGTAATGATCACTTGATATGGCCTGAGAAAAATATTTACAAGGGCAGTAACGAGGGTCTGCCGAGTTACTGCATATTTAATGAGAGCCGGATCACGCAAACACACGTGAGAGATACTTTTTCTTGCATACTGAATTTATTTTGCACATTTTTAGGGTACTTTCTCGTAAATTTGATATTGAACTACCTTTTTATAGTAACGGTGTAATATACGAGACATTCCTTTTGTAAACATTTGTAATCAGTTTTCAAGAAATAATATTCTTACCTTCAAAATAAATGAAAGATTTCAATCAATTCAGAATCAGTGTTTCTCCTGGTACCAAGGTTATCAAACTGAGATTTGAAACTAGTCTCAAATCTCAAACATCTGATTATCTGAAATGGCCTTCAGCCGACTCCTGTGCCCGAGATCATAAAACTGAAACTGGGAAGTAGAGTCTTAATTTCAGCCAATGAGATGCTTGTGTTTTCAGACTAGTCTTTAATCTTAGTTTTATAATCGTGTTACCTGATTCTGATTTTGTGGGTTAAAACTACTACAACTCATAAAATAATTTATCAACGCAGCATCAGAAGACTCGGCCATTGACCAAGACCATTCGATACTTACATAGCATTCACTCTCAATGTTTAACAGTTCTTTTTTAACAAAATTACATTCAAATCGTTCTTATATAAGATACCCTATTTTCTGCTTTTCATTCCACAATTCTTCATATACCTGGTTTGGAAAACATGATCTTTATAAAGCATGATGCAATAAATAAAAAAATCCAAAAGCATAATAAAATGAAAAAAAAAACAAACTATTATAAGTATCTGCTGCAAAGAAATTCCTTGGCGGCTGAAAGTCCCGCGCTGTCGCCGTGATGGTGCGGATTTGCACCCAAGTAGAGGCAATATCATTGAAGGAATATTTTTGTTGATAAATAAATAGAAAAAAACCTGATATTGTTTTTATCACCAAACCCCAACCAGTGAATGAGGGAGCTTAATTAGGGGGGGGGGGGGGGGGGTGTGATCTTGCGATATAAATAATTTAAGGTATCTTTTATTTATTTTTTACATTTTCAGTTTCAATGTTAAAACGTGGGCTGATATACCTTAAAACTAAACAGAACTCATCAACATGTACCAGTAAAACGTTTATGGTGTAATTTAGCGCATAAGTGTTACAAATCATACTTATACACAAGAAAACTATCTGATTTCTCTAATAGAATCAAGAAATAGTGCGGCGCTTGCTAGATTCAGATTTACATAGATATTTCTTTCAATCTTACACCAGAATTATAAACATTTTTAAAAAGGTAACAATTTATGAAAATGAAGTCATCATTAATAATTATAGAATTATTAAGCATTGCATTAATACACATTATGAGATAATTAACAGATAAACAACAGAAATTAAACAAAAATGAAAGTACTAATTAATTGTTACACAGCAACAAGTAAACTGGTAAATTCTTTGTCTTGAATAAGAATATCTTACTCATATTCTCTTTAATAATATTATACTCTTTAGAATTTGTCATCCTTGAATTATTGATCTGATATATGATACATGTATTAATAGACCTTGAGCTGCCAATAGACCCCCCTCCCCCCCCCCCCCCCCCCCCCTAAGGGAATTTTGAAGGGTATGTTTTTCTGAAAGCCTATACCATTCTGCGCATTTTGCAAGTTGTTTGCACTCTGGCGAGTGGGGCGTTTTTCCGTAACGCCTGTTTGAATATGTTACCTTTGAAAAAAAGTTTGTGTAAGAATGAAATATTTGACAATTGTAAAAGTTCTAAAATTAACCTATTTATTCTACACCAGGAAGCTCTAAACTACATTCATATGCAATAAAACATCTGTAACCTAAGGTATTGCTCTAAAATAGTGATTAAGTTATGTTGCTTTACATAAAAACCTAGTAAAATAAGATGTATGAAACATTTCTTACGTGCAGTAGCAAGTAATTTGTGCTTATAAGTAAAATATAGTAAGTTAAATAAGAATTCAGGACAAATGTAATACAGTGATATACATTGGGACATAAGCCCGTTACGCTATATTGAAATATGTTACCGAAAGAAAAGAAAATGGGAAAACATGCCATAAATGTATTAGAACTTGAGCTGCCAATAGACCCTCTCCCCCTGGGGGAATTTCGAAGGCTATGTTTTTCTGAAAGCCTATCCTATTCTACGCATTTTGCAATGTGTCTGCTTTCTGGCGAGTGGGGCGTTTTACCGTAATGCCTAATTGAATATGTGACCTTTTAGAAAATTGTATGCGTTGAAGAAATAATTGGCAATTATAAAAGTTCTGAAATAAACCTATTTTTTCCCAGGAAGGTGGTGTTTTTTTTAAATTGTAAACCCAATAAAACATCTGCAACCTAAGGTATAGGTCTATAAATAGTCATTAAGATACATGTGTATGTTACTTAACATCAAAACCTAGTTTAAAAAGTTGTATGAAACATTTCTTACTTACATTAGCAAGTAATTTCTGTTTTATTTGCTTAATTCATTAATATAAATAAGAATGTAGTATTTTAATGTAATAAAGTCACATTGAGACACACTTCTTGTTTAATGTATGTAAATAAATACATATATTTGTAAATTCCAACCAACCAAAGTATCTGAAAACAAACAATGGAAAAAACATCTCAAAGATAGCAAATAAAATATTTATAAATACATGTAAACTACATTATAAAGAAATAAACTCTGAAAGACATATTGTGTGATTTAAAGGTAAACTGTGTTAAACACTTTGTTAATATTATCTTTAACGTTTGTTATATGTGACTTTAGTATTATGCTATATCATATACTTATGCCTATGGTTAATAAATTTGAAGTTTTGGTGTAATTGTTTTTGTTTTAAATACACCTCTTCATGAGTTTTAAAGATTAGTTAGCTTTATATCATAATAAAAATAAATACCATATCATAAATCACCATTTTTAAATATGTTACCCAAAAGAACGTATTTTAGTTGCCAACCTTCCTGCACTTTATGTACTTTCGATTAAAATAGGTAATATATATTAAGAATTATGTTACAAAAGGAAATTAAGGTATTGATGCTGGTGATATTAAACAGTAATGAATTTTTTATTTAAATTTAGTTAGACTTTAGAGGTTAATGATCTGTGTACTGCTCAATATGTCTTGAAATAAATTTGTATGATGTAGATGGTTCAAGTTCGTCCTATTTTAAATCTTTTCAAATTAACAATAAACCTATCAATATGACAACATTGTAATACAGCTTACGTTTGCATTAATCATGGGCTGTTGCATCCAGTCTAAAGCTAAGTCCAGATACTCTCGATTGGTTCTTACAAAATGTAGAAAAGAAAGAATAAACAAAATTAACATTTTTTATCATATTGTTCTGTTTATGTTTTTAGTCATCCTAAATTATGTTACCAATTTTTACTTTAATAATCAGCAAAATTAATAAGAAAAGAAAAGCAAGAAACAGCAAATGATTAGTTAATTAACATTTTGATAAATATTTTTATATAATATTATATTATGTTAAAGTTGATCTATAACAAATTTCAAAGCTACTTAATTTAAACTACACAAATAAGCTGATTAAATTATCTGATGTTCGAAGTGTTTTTAAAAGTAGTTTTTTTATCTAAAATACCGGTACTTAGGTTCGGTGTAGAATTTGTAAAACATTGAAACAGCATGAGCATTATATAGCAATTTTTTTGACTCGAGTAAAAGAATTTTTATCTAAAAAAATTATTATACATAAGTCAACGTTAACTTGTCTATTAGCTTATCATCACCTGCATTACACAGATTGTCTTTCAGATAAGGATGTTTCTCTTTAACACTTGTTTGTCTTTAAGAAAAATAACATTCTACAAAGATCTTACGGAATTCTTAACACATTCTTAAGCATTCTTTAAACAATGGAAAAAATAATGTTTCATTTAGGACAATTTATTTTTCTTATTTCAAATGTTTTATTTAACAGCAATGTCAGTTATTATTGCTCTAAAAGACCAGAACTGGTGCTTTCAACATTGTTTTTAGTAAATATAGTTTATAGAAAGTTCATATTCACATTATGAATGACTCTACGGTAATCTAGATACAAACTACCGGGTAAAACACGGTTTTTTAAATTTATTTTTATTTTCTTTATTCTAAGTGATCTTTCTGAAAAACATTATTTAAATAATTAGGTAACATATAATTAGTTTTAGTAATTTTTGTTTGTAACACTTTTCAAAGCAATATTTTTATCTCTTGTATTTTTACTTTTTTGGAACCAATTCTATTTTTTTTAGAATTTAATTAATAAATGCATTGTACTTTGTCAATATTGTAACTTTGGAATTATATGTTACGGAGATTTGAAGGTTTAAAATGGACAAGCTTAAACACTTTAACATTTTAACCACATAACATAACATAACATAGCATACACAAGAAACTTCTTACTATTATTATTTTACAGTTTAATCTAAAATGATTGCATAGTCGTGATACAGTTTTGTAAATGTAATCAGTTCTTTGTACAACTATATCAGTTTTAGAGAAAATACTCATTCAATCAGTAATATTAGTCACAAAAACGTCTGTGAATGTAATAAGAAATCTACACAGGGCTAACAAACATCGGGACATTGCACAGAGCACACATAGTTAATTTCTTCAAATAGATATCAGCTAACACTATTAAAAATAAATAAAAACAAGGAAATAAGCCTTATTTTAATAAGTAACATATGTTATGTATGTTGAAAATTTGAAGTCATGCAAGTTTCAAGAACACTTACATTTATAAAGCTCAATAATTTAATTAAACTCTATATTATATGCTTGTTTATCCCAAAACATGAATATAATGTTTGAATTAGCGATATGGTAACATATAAGATTATGGAAAAAATATTACAATTGCCAGTGTGATTTTTATGAAAATCACACTGATTTATATTGTTTGATCATGCAGCTTTCAAAAACATGTATTATTGCCTAAGTTTGATTACAAATAAAAATCCTACAGGTAAGTTTCTGACTTAAATTTCATCTTTTTAGGGTTATGTATATTATACACTAAATATGTTACTTAAGTGCAAATATTTCGAAATGAAAACTACATCAATCAACAGATAATACTTCATTCTTATATAAAAATACAAGTTTTATTAAATCGTATCTGGAATAGAGCAGAATTAAAGATTCAAAATCCATATATTTTTTCTACAAATTTTAGGGGTAACATATAAAAACCTCCGTAACACCCTTATGCCCCACTCGCCAGAGTGCAAACAAACTGCAAAATATCCAGGACATAACAGGCTTTCAGAAAAATCATGTCTACAAAATTCCCTAAGGGGGGGAGCAAACATGTTCCTGGCCACCGGCCTATAAAGGCGTTCACAACAGTTTTTCTTAACGAGTATTAAACTACTGTACCACCGTCTAAATGCAATGTATAAAACACAGTTCACGGTCCAATCTGGGTTTTATCAATGTATAAAACACAGTTCACGGTCCAAGACATGACTTATTCGGACATAGCTCATTCCGGATACGTATGTGGATTATTGGTTAAATTTTGGCCTAGGTTTTAAATTCGCGCACTGGTCCGAGCGCGAAATACGCGAAAATTAAGCAATCGCTAAATAAAATGATACCACAGTAATTATTAATGATGGTGAATATATTGGTAGTATATGGTGAAATTCTATTATGTTAAATTTAAGTAAACTTAAAAACTTCCCTTAGAATGAAAATATTTGACGATAAATTCTTTAAAGTCAATTAGGTAATACTTAATTTTTTATATGTGTTTCATTATTTGTATTGCAATAAATAGCAATTTATTTGTAATTTAGAATGTTTTTAACTGAAAAATAGAATTATTTATGATATTCGTGTGATATTGTTGCGCGCAGGTTTCTAATCAGTCACCACAGCTCTCCACCAAACTGCAAGTTGGTTGCAAGGTAGGCCGGACCTCTTCTGTGGTGGTGTTTCCCCGGTCGAAGTAGTGGCTTCGATTGCAGCGTACCTTTGTAACGGGGCTGGATAGACGGTTTGGACTCCAACTTAAACAAGGCTTAACTTAAAGGGCAGGGTACGGGATTGTGGAAGTTGGTACAAAGACTATTTAAACTAAACAAAACAACGACGCTACTTAACTGTCAATAAAATATTAAATCGGACAAAACAAATGTAGACTATATGATTTAACAATTTCCACACTATTAATTCCTACACCCGCGACAGAGCCTAATGCAAGTTTTCAAAATAGCAGGGTGCCGTAAGCATGAAGAAATATAACTAATTCTAATTCAGTTAGATTATATGCAGCTGAAGCAAATATACGAATTTTACTCCAAGAATTTATAAAGCTGCATGAGTTAACAATAATTACTCTATTTTTCAGAGACAAATATGCTTTAAAACTCGACTGAAAACCTTTAAAATCTTTACTAGAATATAATTTAAATTATTAAAGGCGCACTACTTTACAAAAAACTGAGGAGCGTGCGAAATGAGGGTATTGCGTTTTTGAAGTGTTGGAGTCCTCGAAAAATGGGAACCAGTGTTTATATACCAAAAGAGGTTGCACACTGTACGCTGTGCAATCTGCACCCCCCCCCCCGCAATGCACCTCCGGCACACAAAAATTGTGCAGTGCGCATCGCACAGCGTGTGAAGTGCAACTGCACAACGCACGAACGCTGTACACACTTTATGTGCAGAACAATTGTGCACATAGCAAAATACATGAAAATGACCGATTTAATGTAAACTATTCATTTTAACTATTAATTTAAAAACAATTTTATAGCACACCTTAAGTCGGCTTTCTAAGGATTTGTTGATACGGAACATTTGAAAACTGCCGCTTTAAACAAACCAAGTTATATAATCACCGTGGCACAGCTTCCTTAGTTGCTAGGCAACGGTGCACAGGCAAATTCAAAATGGCTGCCGACGACAACAAATGTGCACATGCTTATATGAAAAACATCGATATTCTAGGTTTAAGACAATAATTAAGTAAAATTTAAGTTAGGAACAGTGCATCACTATGGATTGTAAAAAGCTGTACAATAACTTTCATGGATAACAAACAGGAGCTATGATATAGACACAAACTTGAAGTGAAAACACTCGGACGATTTGCCATGGCAAAATAAAACACGAAAACCCTGGATAACACTGGCAAAGCATTAACATGGAGCTAGTTGTTCTAATTAATCAAAAAAGACAACAGCTCCATACGAATGTGATGCCAGTACTATCACGAAGAAGGTTGGACGGATGGAGGATCCAAACCCAAGGTAAGTTAACAGAACTAGTTTACACCAGGGCATTACACTAGCCCCCACTTTCTATGGCAACACTCCGATTGCCACACATATATAACAACAATTTCAATATGTCTAAATTGACACTAAACCAAATAACAACATAACTTCTAACTTCTGATGAAAGTCCAATCTTTCAAAATGCTTTAAAGTCACTCCGTTAATTCACGTTTCGACGAAAGTTCAAAAATAACAATTTGTCGCTGCCCATGAATTTGCAAACAGTGATAATTACAACACAGTCCATTTCACAAGGAAGTCTAACTAATGTCACTAATGATCACTTCCATGGTAAACTATGCATAATTCGCGCAAAACTTGTGGACGTCTTAAATTAAAGATTTTAATGTCCACTGATCACTATTGAATTATCTGACCACTTAAATTTCCATGCCTCAGAAAACTTCCACGAAATAATTTTCACTGAATAGTTACATATGTATTCCCACAGTGTCACTTTTTGGGCCTATCACTCTTCTTTTCCGGTTTGGTGTTTCCCTTTCCACTTGTCCTCGGGCGCTTTGCCAGCGTCTCCAGTGACGGGACCTTCTGCTGCTCCGCCGTTTTTCCTGGACCAACCGTTCCATCGAACGTTCCATCCTTGCCATGGAATCCGCCACCTTGTTAAGTGTGTTATCCAGATTACGAATTGCGCGACTGTTCGAATCCGTAGCTGCCACCAGCTTACCAAAACCCACTTCGATGACCTTTTCTAGATGGACCAGAGCACTTGCAACCGCACCCTGACTGTCCTTATTACACGGGTCAGTTTGAACCTCCCTGTGTACTGGTTCGGCCTTCTGCTCCTGGGGAATAGGTGGAAACCCATATCCAACATCATCACCGGGTAGCAACTGCCCCATAATATCTTCAACAGAACGCACGGGTGTGCGCCCAAAGGTGGACTTTGCATTCAACTCTGGTGTGCGTAGCGTCGAAAGCGCCCGGACCACCCTGTTGTCAAGTAGCGTGTCGGCAGTAGCATCACAACCAAGACCACTGGTAATGGGAACGCCACCCACTGGCGGAAGCTGCAACACTGGTGTCACCCTGCTGACAGTGGTGGTACTGGTGGGGAAATACTGGGGTGCCGTGGGGGTGTACGTCACTGTTGGTAAGGTAGGGACGGTAATGTCAAGCGTTGAAGCTACATACATCTCCTGGCTCGTTTGCGTGAATGGCAACCCATGGGTCCGTGCAAGCCCATCATTCTGAGGTCCTATGTCCTTGAACGCAGACCGACAGCCGACCTTACGTGCTGGCACGTATGCTGGTTGAAGAGGGTCGTAGATTGGTACCCGAGCGCCAGCCTGCGCACCTACTGTCCCTGACTGTTGACCCAGCAACCTTGCCAACACCTCGGGGGTTAACTGGACGTTGACGAGCCCTGAGCTGTTATCAGCGTCGCCCACTTCTGACACCAAAAATGTTGCGCGCCTCCGGGGTGACTTGTCGGATGGTGTGCAGCTCGGCTGCTCCGCTTCTGGTGGTCGCAGGTTTATAATCAGTCACCACAGCTCTCCACCAAACTGCAAGTTGGTTGCAAGGTAGGCCGGACCTCTTCTGTGGTGGTGTTTCCCCGGTCGAAGTAGTGGCTTCGGTTGCAGCGTACCTTTGTAACGGGGCTGGATAGACGGTTTGGACTCCAACTTAAACAAGGCTTAACTTAAAGGGCAGGGTACGGGATTGGAGAAGTTGGTACAAAGACTATTTAAACTAAACAAAACAACGACGCTACTTAACTGTCAATAAAATATTTAATCGGGCAAAACAAATGTAAATAGACTATATGATTTAACAACTCCTACACTATTAATTCCTACACCCGTGGCAGAGCCTAATAAAAGTTTTCAAAATAGCAGGGTGCCGTAAGCATGAAGAAATATAACTAATTCTAATTCAGTTAGATTATATGCAGCTGAAGCAAATATACGTATTTTTCTCCAAGAATTTATAAATCTGCATGCGTTAACAATAATTACTCTATTTTTCAGAGACAAATATGCTTTAAAACTTGACTGAAAACCTTTAAAATCTTTACTAGAATATAATTTAAATTATTAAAGGCGCACTACTTTACAAAAAAAAACTGAGGAGCGTGCGAAATGAGGGTATTGCGTTTTTGAAGTGTTGGAGTCCTCGAAAAATGTGAACCAGGGTTTATATACCAAAAGAGGTTGCACACTGTGCGCTGTGCAATCTGCACACCCCCCGCTGTGCAATGCACCTCCGGCACACAAACATTGTGCAACTGCACAACGCACGAACGCTGTACACACTTTATGTGCAGAACAATTGTGCACATAGCAAAATACAGTCGAACCTCGATAATTCGAACTCGACGGGACCGGGAAAAAAGTTCGAATTATCGGGGTGTTCGAATTATCGAAGGTCTCTCGGCCGGCGGAAGTGGATATTTTTTGTTCATGTTTTTAATGTCTGTTTATCTACATTATCTTTTGTATGTGAAATAAAAGACAAGCCAAATATTTGTTATTTATTTTTATTTCAAAACTATATATGCATGTTAACATAATTATATACAAGAACTTATAATCAGCACTTCTTTTCGTTCCCTTCTTTCCAGTAGCTGACTTAGCTATCCCCCGTTATCGGGTCCTTCACTAAGTTGCTCAGCTTGAGGAAGAAGGCTACTATCTTCTGTTTCAGACATGTTTATAAGATATGATTAAAATTAATTTCAGTCTTCGTTTTATACACAATCATAAACAATTATATTCGCTCAATTTTTGTTTGCAAATTTAGTTTGCAAGTCTTTATTATTAAAAATTTTCTTTAATTATTTTTCTGATCAGACTTTAAAGAGATCAAATAATTTAATATTATTTTTTGTAACAGGTATCGCGTTGCTTGGATTGTGTCAGTTTCACAGCGTGTGCTATTCATACGGCGCCGCTATTGTTACCCGCTGGAAGTGCGAAAACTTATACATGTCATAATTTTGAGCGATATATTTCAAAGGTGTTCGAAATATCGAGAGTGAAATACTTAGAAAATCAAAAGGACGAACTGGACTTTGAGTTCGAAGTTCGAAATATCGGGTGTTCGAATTATCAAGAGTTAATGCATATAAGGTATATGGGCGTTTTGCCGGGACTGAGATACGAGTTCGAAATATCTACGGTGTTCGAATGATCGAGGTTCGAATTATCGAGGTCCGACTGTACATGAAAATGACCGATTTAATGTAAACTATTCATTTTAACTATTAAAACAATTTTATAGCACACCTTTAATCGGCTTTCTAAGGATTTGTTGGAAAACTGCCGCTTTAAACAAACCAAGTTATATAATCACCGTGGCACAGCTTCCTTAGTTGCTAGGCAACGGTGCACAGGCAAATTCAAAATGGCTGCCGACGACAACAAATGTGCACATGCTTATATGAAAAACATCGATATTCTAGTTTTAAGACAATAATTAAGTAAAATTTAAGTTAGGAACAGTGCATCACTATGGGTTTTAAAAAGCTGTACAATAACTTTCATGGATAACAAACAGGAGCTATGATATAGACACAAAGTTGAAGTGAAAACACTCGGACGATTTGCCATGGCAAAATAAAACACGAAAACCCTGGATAACACTGGCAAAGCATTAACATGGAGCTAGTTGTTCTAATTAATCAAAAAAAGACAAAGGCTCCATACGAATGTGATGCCAGTACTATCAACGAAGAAGGTTGGACGGATGGAGGATCCAAACCCAAGGTAAGTCAACAGAACTAGGTTACACCAGGGCATTACAATTTATACTATGATTTTATGCCGACAAAGAAGTCTATGAAAATCGTACATGTAAAAGTTGTTTAAAATGTGACATCTTCGCTATCTAATAAAAAAACAAGTAACCCCGGTAAGGTCCCATTTTTATTTGTTTTTCATTGCATAACATCATATTCTTGACATAGACAAAGTTTGAATGATATCTACTATTGGGAAAATTTTATTGAAACTGTAGCGACTGCCTTTAAATTATCTAAGCGGAAAAACTTACGGACTACAAATCAATTTTATTAGTATATTAAGAAGTGATGCGTGCATGGTGGTTCTAACCACATGATCTTTGTGTGTACACTTTGAACAAAAACTAGTCCAGCCGAATAACGTTGATATTATCTTTATACCCGCCGGCCGCCAAAATGAGAGACGATCTGTCTCTGTCATAGCACAATGCCCATGTAGTAGTCAGCTTGTCTACAGTTACTTTACCAAGCAGCCTTGCACCATCAGCACTGACCTGATACAGCTCGTTATGAAGTATGCTGCCAACCCAAACATAGCCTTTATCATCCACACATAAATATGTGGCACAAGGGAGAGTGAGAAAGTTTAGGAGGTTACCGAAGTTGTCTATTGTAATCAGTCCAATAATCCAATCAGTAATATATATCCTGTTTCCATCTCCACTTACTGCTATGTTTCTGGTAAGAAGTGAACTGTACTGAAGTGTAAATAAAGTCGATTTGTGGTTACCATCTAGCGTGTACAAGTATACAGTATCACTAGACGTCACGTAGAGCTTGTCGTTATGACAGGTAATACTCTGACAGATATAATCGGTTGTCACGTTGTTCCTCACTGTCATACTGGAGACGTCCACAAACACCAGCTTACTGTCGGACACAGTGACCACAGCAAAATCGTTCCCTATATAACATACACATAGGGGACCACCAGGTAGATCACATGAACTGACCATATTGTAGGCACCATCCAGCTTCCTCAGTCTGTTGTTCCTGTATTCTGACAGAAGGATCTCACCACCAGGTAACGTACAGCAGCCTCCTATCACAAAGCTCCTCTCATCTCTATCTATCCTTACACTATACTGTCTGAATGACTGAACTGATCGAACATCATCTCTACTCACATTAATGCTCGTTTCAGGCAGGTAGCTGAAAATAGATATAATTAATATATAATATATAATTAAACGGGTTTACTTAACAATATGTTCTATGAGTTTATAACTTTGACTTAGTATATCGATTTTCAGCATACCGTAAAAGTGTATATGTTACTTTAGTGAAGGAAACCCATAGATCTAATAAGTTGTTATCAATTATACATCATTTAAGTAAAATTACTACTTAAGTTTGGAAGAGACTGGATCAGTGGGGAAAAAAGCAGCGAGGCAAAGGGTGTAAACGGCTAAAGCAGTTCAGGTATTGTTCAGTTAGTCTTATAAACAAAGCTTACAAGTGTTACGAATGAACCCCTTTAAAGAGCTTACCTATCTTATCAGTGTTACATGTATCTCTAAATAACAATGAAAACTTCATGTCAACGGCCTAATGATCATTACAGTAAAATAATTAAAGCAGTCTGAATGTTGTCTTCTAGCTCAGACAAACCTGTTGATATTCGCGCATAAAGTAGAACTAGATAACTCGAAATACTTTTTTTGTGATAAATAAGGCACGTCCAGGAAAAACGTGTCTTTGAAAATCGGACGTTAATCATCTAAATGACGTTATAGTCTGACGAAAATGCGTATTATGCCTTTAGCAGTTAAATTATATTTT
This sequence comes from Corbicula japonica, assembly GCA_038501625.1. Classification (NCBI taxonomy): domain Eukaryota; kingdom Metazoa; phylum Mollusca; class Bivalvia; order Venerida; family Cyrenidae; genus Corbicula; species Corbicula japonica. The sequence goes on along the minus strand of JAZAYU010001269.1, from coordinate 31,335 downwards.
ACAGTAGAGATATGACCTTTTATTTCTCTAGGAAAAAAGTATTGCATTCCTTTTATTGTGACAACTTAAATATAAAAACATCACCGGAAAGATCTCAATAAAGGTTTTGTTCCCCTTACATACCCCAGATATTGGCCAACCAGAGCCGATCTTTTTTCAGTTTTTACTGTTTTCCCCGCTTATCCACTGGCTTGCATTTAAGTAAAATACTGGATTTTGGTGAGAGTTAAAGATTCGTTTTTTGTTCATACACACAATAATGTTGGATACATACACCAAAATAATGTTCGATTGTGGACAATTTACCAATTATATTAACCAAATGTTGAGTACCACGTGGCCCGGCTTTATATATAGATCGTTGAGTACTGAACGGGAACCATGTTGCATGTACAACGGTACGGTATTACCCAAGGAAAGCTATTTATAATTGAGTATATATTAAATAAATCTATGTATAAGTTATATATATATATATATATTGGTGTTTTCCAGTACTGACTAGCGCCTGCACTCAAGACAGTGAATGCAGCAGCGTAGCTAACTCGGCTTGTACTGGAAGTTCGATTAAGACCTGCACATGCAAACCTGGATCCTTAAAGTCTTCGGATAACCTTTCATGTAAAATAGGTAACTTGCACATGCTCACTTTATTTTTTATGTCATATTGACATGCAGAAAGATTAAATTGAAAACTTCAAACTGGAATGAAGAGCGATCGGTAATATATGGCGCGCGTGACGGAAAAAGGTGCCTTCGAATAGCGGACGTCAATTTTTAAAATGACGTCATTTAGTTATGCAGACGATATATGCGAATTGAAAGATTATTGTTGTAAGCAGTTATAGAAAGAGTGTACATGTAGTAAGAGACCTTGTTCCGATTGTTATTCTTGGCAGATATTGAAGCTTGTGTTCAGTTTACGAATTAGGCGATCCTGTGACTTGATTTTGGCGCATGAATGTGACCTATATTTGATGGTTCTTTGTTTACAAATGTTTCTGATGTTGAAATTGACGGTTCTAGTGGGTTTCTGTTTTACAAGAAGAAGGTGATTTCGTGTCTATAAAGTAAATAATGATTTTATAACCATTTTTTGTAGGTCTTTTTCTGTTCTTCAGAATAAATTAGTTTGAGGTGGTATTGCAGTGTGAATTTCCCCCACCCCTCCTATCCGGACCCAGCCCCCTGGTTTACGGGATCAAGATGCTGTGTCTAAATATGGAAAGTTAGTATAGATTTTTATCCTGAAAGTACCAATTTGAAAGAAATTGCCATGTTCGTGGTAGGACAATTTTGAAAGGTACTGTTGAGTTTATATAGAGCAAATTCATTGTAATGTGGTTAGTGCTATGATAATGTATAACTTCCAGGTAACTCCTTCATGAAAATTAAATGTTGGTGTAACTGTCCACAAAGTGCAAGGTCTAACATTATCTTCAGATGCTGTTAATATCGAGAGAACGATATTACAAGGAGGAATGGCTTACATAGCTCTCAGTAGAGTATCTACTTATGAAAATCTACAATGACAATAAAGAAAATCAGTTACATTTATGAAATTTCGAGTGCTCTTAACGATCCACTAAACTCCTCCTTGTTCGACCATCGATTAAAAAGAAAATTATCAAACTAAACAAAATTAACATTCATTTGTGCAAAATTTCATTGAAAGGCATTGTGCCGTTTTTAAAATGTTGATAATTTTATTTTTTATCGATAAAGGTGTAAGGAGGAGTGTAGTTAATCCTTAAAATGTGAGAAATTATTTTGCATCCTAAATGAATACATAACAACACATATAGTTCTGGCATTTCTTCATCATAATGCGTGTTACCATAGCAACCATCTCTTCCACTATTTTCGAGCTAGTTATCATTATATTAAAAAGAAAACGTTTGTTTTCAAATCATTCACTACATTTACTGCAAACTTGTAAATGTTCAACAAACAAATTTCATCATAAATCCCAGGCCATACCATTTCCGGTATATTTCATTTCAAACCGCTCTCCTTGTATACAACGCGTTCCACAACTACAGGTAATACACAAGCACATCCTTCAACGTTCAATACCCTTTGCCAATAACAACGTTCTATACCCTTTGCCAATAAAAAACAACAATATATTATCACTTAATTCTTAAAAACAATCCATCACCTGCATGAACTCTTACACCCAACGTCTAACTTCTTTCAAATGTCGTCCACATATCACACATCTGTGTTATACTTTTTTTGTTATGCTTTCAAGCGAAGTATAGAATTTTCTCAGTGAAATAAAAGTGGTATTTCACTATTTTCAAACAGAGGAATATCTTTTTTATGTTCAATGTTTTTAGCGTTTGTACCCAAACGCACAAATAAGAACGCACGATATTCTGAATAAGAACGTTTAGAAAACGGATTCAAGATTAGGAATACGGCGTCATGACGTAACATTATACACTACACACACGTTTTTGTCGCCATTTCATGCATGCAATTTTCTGTCAAATTCACGCATATTGTTCATAAAAAGCAGAAAGTAAAAAGAAAATTCGTTTTTTACCAGTATAAGATAGCAATATATTTACCCGAGTGAGCTCCGGAATGAAAATGCATAATTCCGGAGTTCACGAGTTGACTTATCCTCTATATGCTTTTTATCTCATTCTCTAACACAACCTACACCCACACACAATTTAACATTTTTAAACTTCTTATTGTTGAGAAACGTCAGGGAATGCGTGTTAATCGTCCTTTTTCTCTGTGTACGTAACGTTAGTTTAAATATATTACGTAATTCAATGAATGTTTACTTATTTCAAACAGTGCAAATTGTGTCGGATGAATATTGCTGGTGTTGTTTTTTAACCAAAACGTTGTGTAAAGTCCATTTAACTGTTACAGTATGTGTAATTCAATTTTATGTTAATCCCTCCAAAGCATTTGTTAAAATAAGTTTTATTGGTCGGTAACATAAATGTGATTATAGAATTATAGAGTGGACTAAAAAAGGAGCGGGCGCAACAGTTTAGATACTGACTGAAAACTAAACGGAAACACTGTGACATCGCGAGCTCGCATTCTGCAAGCCGTTTATCATGTAATTTGTTTATGCGCGAGTTTGTTGTTTTCAATTTCGTATTAATCGGTAATTATCTGCTAACATTTAAACAGCTCGAATAAAATTAAATAGGCGGCATCACCACGATGTTATGAAATAGCATTGTAATTAATAATAAAGCCTTTCTTCATAAAGAAAAAGATAAAGGATTTATCTACTTAATGAATATTCTAAAACGATTCACGTTAAACTTTGAAGAACTCTTCAGTGTATTAAGTTTGAAATGTATAAAATTCTCAACAGTTTTAGAGTTGTACAAGATGACTAGTGTACTGTACCCCATTACTGGTGTTCATAATGAAGTTGTATTAGCTGAACTTAACTAAGATATATCATACTCACTTTAATGAACTGCTGCAGTGTGATATGACTGAAATAAAAATATACTGTAATCACTGCATAAATTTTAAATGCAGACATTAGAAATTGCAAATATTACTAACCAGTCTATAGTTCTACTAAAAAGTAATACTTTAATGAACACATATCAAGAGGTAGAATAATACACAAGTGTATGTGATAAGTAAGTTTGCATAACAAATGCGAAAGATGTTCATATTTGGGTAACAAATTGGCTTTTGTTTTGATTATAGTATTTGATATCAGCTCGTGTCTTACTTACACTTATATTAACGCAGCCATATGAGTGTGTTATTCAGATTCTTCACCGAACAATAAATTGCTTACCACTTCCACGCCGAACATTAAAGGTGTTTGAACATAAACAAATTGGCCATAAAGTATCCATGTTAAGTGCAAAAGCCGTCGTGAAGAAATATATGCAAAAACTCACCAACCCAAATTTAAAACCACAGCAGTAGAAAGACCACAATTCGAAATGTCCCATTTAATTAAAGGATTATGTGCCTAAATAGTTTGTTTAAACCACATGTGACAAAATACTTCGCCATTGACCGTTTCAAGTCTGCAATCTGTTCCGATTGTGGTGTCCTCTTAATATTAACACAGCCTCTCCAGTCGGGTTGTATTCTGAATGTGGCTAATTATGATATTAACATCATATTTCATTAATCTATCTCGAGAAATATTGGCGTGACCGCCTATGTTCATGGCTGAAGAAATATACGGAGGTTGTATAATTATTGAGCTATTGAATATACGTATGTACAGTTTCAACAAAAATTCAGCAGAAGACAAACAAGGGATCATTTCGAAAGAAATTTCTACAAGTATACTGTCCGAAAATAAGTATCTACCATTGAAACTTGTATGTCTGCTTATTCACCATTTATGTGATATTCTTATTAACATTATTGTAACTGAACCTTTAGAAAAAGAAGAATTATAAACAATTATTAAAACAAATTGATGCTAAATAAACGTTGCATTTACCTGACGTAATACTATTTTCTAAGCGTTCTTGTTTAATATTCGTCTTGTTCTTAGTCAACTGAAGTTGATAAGACAATAACGGATGCTCCTTAGCAACCTCTTTGATACTGTTTTGAAGCATGCTAGTCTCACATGTAACAACGACGTTCAGTTTGCCAGCAGTAACTGCCTCGTGTAAAAGGTCAAAGCAAGCATGCCATTCGTTCACTTTCATCCAGTCAAACCGGTACTTCCCACCAAAGTCATCTATAACTACCAGCAACGTTTTCTGGAAATCTATGCTTCTGATGTCGTCAGGGAAGTGGAGGAATAGAACCTCGTCAGGCATGTACGACTTCGCCAAAGCTACTGATATGGACGTTTTACCAGATTTAGCAGGTCCAGATATAGCAACCATCCGGTGTCTCCTTAGCAATTCTCTTGCCTCTTCTAGCTTCGCCTGGTCAATGTTTGCAAGGTTCTTGGAATAGTTATCGAGTATGGAGCTTGTCATATCTGCAAAATTTATATATTAGCTTGTGTTTCGTGAACAATTAAAAGCTATTTTTATTATAAAATCGGAAAAATAGGATTTTTAATAAACAAATGAACATGTGACTTTACTATAACTTTGATATATATACATGTACCATGGACGGTATCATTAGACGTTCACACTGCTAAGACAGATATTTCACGATTACGTATGGCCAACTCCATTTGCGAGAGATCCCATTAGCAACACATTGGAATTAAGTTTCATTTTTGCTGCTTATATCTATAAAATTGATATATTTTTTAAAAATAATTTTAGCGCAAGCGAAAGGTGATAAGTTTAAGTGTAGAGTGTTAAAATAGAATAATTGCAACTTACGTCTTGTGAAATCCACCTTGTTACCATTTTGCTTTGAAGATTGGTAAGTTGCTGAAAACATGTTTAATGATTAATATAGACTGAGATAACAGACGAGAAAACATATGGAAGTATATGCCAATGCAACGTATGCTTTTCTTGCATTAACATCTTTATCTACTTTTACCGAACAGTCTTGCACAAAAGAAACACAATAATACGGCATAACGAAAATCGATATAAAGAAATGAGTAAACATGAAGGACCGAATAAAAACTAACACATCTATCTACCTGTCGTGAGATCGACGGGATGACTTTCCGTAGTTGAAAGCAAGACAATCTCTTCTAAAAGGTCATGCTCTCTGTCTGCCTTCAGTGCAGTAAGACAGTCTACATCAGTGACAATAATAAAATCAAGGTGTTTTTTTCCATCTTTTGGTCGCACAGCATCATGTATACTGTCAAAGATATCAACCATACTGAAGGCTTTCCTGGCATCATATAATGGTTTCCCAAATGGATCACGGCACAGTACAAGATCGACATCATCAGGGTCAATATGGCGCCATTCTGATGCATCTGTCATCTCAACACACCTATTATGGTCGTACTCCATGTCCCTTATGGCAATCAAAGCTGTTGCCAAATTAAGACTGTTTCTACTTCCGGCAATTACCACATGATGCGAATCACGCAGTTTTGTTCTGATCTCCGCGATCTCTGTAGGAGAAGTGAAATCGTCTGAAAGGTACGTTTTCATTGTCGCACATAAATTTTCTGTAAGAGGAAATACACATAGACAAAGTTTGTGTGTGCGCAAGAATTATGTCGAAAGTTTGTTTTGGTGAAGATATGTCTGTGTGTGCGTGTGCACGTGTAGAAGCATGGTAGGGATTGGGGCTGAAACGAACTTTATTGTCGAACGTCAGGTGTTCATATCTCAATATTAGAAAAATTAATTATGCTATCCTCTCGTTTCATGTGTTTTGTATTTGTATTTTCTCTGTCACTTAAAATATTCTCCTCGTGTTCCTGAAGCATTTACTTCTTAACAAGAAATTTATTCCGAACTTGTATTTTCGAAAGAAAACCACAAAACAACAACAAACACGTATGATACAAAAATGCACATTCAAAATCTTCTGCTTTGAAAGTTTAAAAAATATTCAACAAGTAATTGTTAAGAATCTTACTTATTAGTCTACACTGTATGTCATCAACAGTTTTGAATCGCTTCACCTTTTCACCTGAAACGATACCGTACAATTATATTTAGGGCTATTCCATTTAAACATTTATCCCATCCCCAGGAAGGCACCTTTAGAAGTTTTTTACCGTGATATCAGCAAATGAACATGCTGATCATTCAATAAGGAAAAACATTTATTTTACAGAAAATATGTTAATATGTGAATTATAATTTTGTATTCAATTGTATATATAAAATGTATTTATCGTATAAATGAATTCAGTTATTTACATAATTATATTAAATCTTATAAAGATAACAAAGCAATGAAGCAATAGTTAAAACACACTCCTACTAGAATTTAATAACTGTTAAAACCAAAGAACTACTCATGTTCAATCTTATAAAGCTAACGAAGCCAATGAAGCAACTTTAAACACTCGTACTAGAATTTAATACATGTAACGATTAAAACCAAAGAACTACTCTGGGCTATACAAAACAATCGGCATCAAAAGTGAAGTTTCTAGCAAATCACTGCAAGGTGGCGCATATTTAAAGCTTTGTCACGAGAATATAAACGTCGTTACCCTACGCGGATTTTCGAACTTCATATTCAGGCCATATTGCAAAGTAATCGGGAAACTTGGATGTTTTATTGGTAAGATAGCCAACCACCTTAAGATATTTCCAATTAAAAACTCCCAATATTGATGACAATAGCTAAAGTTGTTTTAGAGATTGATATTTTCCGTCAAATATGACGTCTCTTGACGGCCATTTTTGACAACATTACAAGATACATTTCTAAGAAGCAATGATTCACTAAGATTATGATGTTGGTGATGATGTTTTTCAAACAGTGTTGTTATCAATTACGTCCTTTGACCGTTCAGCACGATTCTTATGTACTATGTTAATAGTTCTTCCAAAATTACCTTTGTTTTAATATTTCGGCCATTTTTGAAATGGGTGGTTTCAATTTCCCAGCAAATTTAGATTTGGATATTGTTCAATCACCCCAAAGGATATACTTCCTTCTTTTTAACCTTGCCTTTGGCGTTGTATTTGATATGCAGGATTTATATTCTAAGATCCCCTCTCAAAATTCTATTTTGTTTTGTTCCGCCCATGGTTTTATCCTTTAGGGCAAACCCATTCTTTTATCTGGGATGATCAAAATTGTACTGTTTATTGGTGTAAATACTCAACCCGGGGCTAGGCGGCATGGGCAGTAATATGCATTTCCATTACTGCCCATGAACAGGCTCAATCAAACCGAGCCTGCAATATTTTCATATTTGTCGTGGTCGAGAGTTTCAAAGTTCCAGTAAATCTATTTTTATATCACAGTAGCGTTGTTTGAAGGTTGTCCTTTGAAGGTCGTTGAGCACGATACTTAAGTACTATGCTAATAGTTCTTCTAAAATTACTTTTGTTTTAATATTTCGGCCATTTTTGAGATGGGTGGTTTCAGTTTCCCAGCCAATTTAGATTTGGATATTGTTCAATCACCCCCAAGGATAAACTTCCTGCTTTTAATTTTGCCTTTGGCGTTGTCTATGATATGCATGATTTATATTCTAAGATCCCCTGTCAAAATTTTATTTTGTTTAGTTCCGCCCATTGTTTTCACGTTTAGGACAAACCCATTCTTTTATCTAGGATGCTCAAAATTGTACTGTTTTTTGGTGTATTGAATTGCGCTTAACCCGGGGCTAGATGGCGTGGGCAGTAATATGCACTTTCGTTACTGTCCATGAACAGGCTTAATCAAACCGAGCCTGCAATATTACATATTAGTCTAGTTCATTGGCTCTCAAACTTCCCTTTTTATCTATTTATTTGAAAATTAATGAAAAAGTAAAAGCAGTAAAATACCATTTGGCCCCGACTTGGTAACCGTCGCATTTCGCAATAAGATGTTTGACTGTTTGCTGTTTGCTGCCACTAAGTCGGTTTTGGCTTCTAAGGCTTCGATAGTCTTTTGCAAATTCTGAATTTTCTTCGTCTGTTCTCTTAATTTCATTCCCATCACAGTCATTTTCGTGGTCATTTCTCTGCCATTTCGTTTGATGTTTTCTTCGTAGAAATATCGAAGTGCGTCTCCAAGGTTCGGCATGTTGTTCTGTCGCGTTTCTTTTATTTTGCCATCAATAATAGATTCATACGCAGATCCAGACACCTGCCGTGCAAGAAACGTCGCTGCACTATCAAGGCGTTTCCAGAAACTGTCAAAATCTGCATCACTAATGGATGAAGTATTAGGTAGGTGCTGTAACTCGTTACGTACTGTTCTTATTTCATCTAATGCATTGATTTCCTGTGGTTGAACACGGAACAGATTTTTAATCAAAGTTACGAGCAAAGAAACGTCCCACACAGATATGTCTGGACTTCCATTTTGTGGGAAAATCAACTCGTACTGATCTTCTCGGATTACTTTTTTTCTTTTCAACTGAGCGATTTTAGGCTGTCTTAGATTCAGGTAAGCTTGAAGGTCAACGTAAGGCCTGGATGGGTCCGACTTTGCAAGCTTGAGGAAAAATTCTCGCAGAGGTTCCGGGCAAACGTTAACAACCAAACATACCAGCCGATAGTATTTGTCAGACATTCTAGGACGACAAAAAGAAAAAAAAAGATAAGCTTTGGTATGTACTTACTATCTTCTTTAATGCTTACTGTACAGAGTAACTGCATTATGTATATTGGTGTAACCTGTTCTTAATGTGGCAGCCTGGCAGTATGAAGTTGGTAGCAAGTCAGCCTGAATTTATTTCGTTTGTTATGGATATTAAAATAATATATTAATTAAATTAAATTAATACGAATTGCAAACCTTATGACTAATACACGGGTTATAGTCTGCCAGACTGTCAACTTTACGCTGCCAAGCAGATAACTTCACGTGGCAACTTAAGCTGGCATCTTCACTTAGCTTGGCTGCCGGACTGCTTACTTCACGCTGCCTGGCTGGCAACTTCACGTGACTTGGCTGCCAGACTGCCAACTACACGCAGCCAGGCTATGTTTACTACACTGCCAAGCAAGTCGAACCTTGACAATATATGGAACTGAATAGTCGAACTTTGTTCTGTTTTATTAATTTAACTTAATTCGGATATGTTTTCCTTATCTGAGATAAAAGTATCTCGCGTTTTTTTCTGGCGATATAAAAGATTCCATCATTCAAATTTAAATAATCTATATGAGTCATGGAAATGTACTTACAATTTCAATTATATTGAGGTTAATCATTTTTATCTCGTTTTTAGAACTTAAATGTTCGTGTTTCCCCCCGAAAGAAACGAAACCGTGATCTTAAAATACGATTTGTAATAATGTAACATCACATTCATCGAGTCTTTATCTTCATGCTGCCTGGTCGCTGCCAAACTGCTACCTAAATTCACAGTGCTAGGCTGCCATTTTCATGTAGAAACCACTGACCATATTTAAAAACGAGTCATTCATTAAACGAAACAGATCAAGGCTTGGAATTTTAACTGGTTGTTGTATGAAGAAAGGACTATACGATACTGTATAAAAATGAATAAATTCGCAGTATTTACTGAGTATTTCAAGTTTTATTTTGACATTTGACATTTTTGAGTCAAACTTCCGCGTTTAACTCGCCGTAGTTTGTTTATTTCAAGATGAAATGTTTTGACACTTGCAGAACATAGTCATTATTTATTCACCAGAGCGCTGATATGTTTTATTTGTAGAAGGCTTTGAATTCCCGGAGATACAAACAAAAAACTTACACCGACTCTCCTCTAAAATTTTTAACCGTGAGCTGTATGTGGGAGTGCCACCTGTACTTTAAAGCCGGTACCAGGGTGTTATATTGGTATTTAGAAAAAAATGATATATTTCATTTAAAAAGTAATGGAAAAGTCTGATCAACTTTTCTCTAAAATAAATTATTTAGTATACACAAACCTAAAATGATCAAAGTGGTGAGGTTTAAATCGTAAACTTATTATTAATCAAGGCTTAATCTTATAAGAGTTTGTTTTCATTAATGCTAATAATCTAACGTGTAATTACTTATTCTAAAAAAGTGAAATGCGCACTATTATAATACTCATGTTTTGAATGATATTGACAGTTAAAGGTCTACCTGTAGAAGATAAACTCGAAATTAAAAGTAGGTAAATGGAAAACAAAGAATTTATGTTTGAAGCACTATAAGTTGTTAACATGTCACTTAAAATATGTCTGCACTAATTAAAAAAAACAACCTAACATTGCCTCAAAATAAACAAATATGATTACCTTTTCTTTTCTATACAACTGTAGCTCCTCACTTCAATATCATAACCACTTTGTGTGCTATTTTCTTAATTTATTATGTAAGATGACACTATTTAAATATTATATAAAATATAACTTGTCTGTTGAATATAAATACTAGCCATTTTCCATCTCTGGTTAATAAAATTTGCCCTCATAAACTACAAGTTAAAGCAAACACTTCAGATGACAAGCAAACTTTCTTGATCGTAATCTTTCTAATGAAAATGGATACGTTAGACTACTAAAATATATGATAATAGGGACGATTTTAGTTTTAATATAGTAAATGTTTCGTTCTTAGACGGTGATGTCTTAGAGGGTTTATATCTCGCAGCTTGTTCGCTTTTCTAGAGCTTGCAATGACGTTAATGAACGTAATCTTTGCATAACAGAAAACCTTGTAAACCAATTTTATTGTTATCATAAATTAAGGAAAACCTTTTGCAAGTTTTATTGCCGATAATCAGATTTAAATCAGAAATACAGGTGCAGTTTAAAATCACTATTGTACGAAGATATTTCACAGCCAGTCTTTATGGAGATTTAATTTATAAACTTAAGAAAATAAAAGGCAATATTAATTTCAAGCGGGTATTCGTAAAAACCATCAGATCTGTAAATTCAAAAAAGGTTACCAACATGATATTCTACAGTGCTCTGCAGGCCTGGTGATTAACTCATATACAGTTGATCACTATGCTTACCCCTTTGGTTGCACGACGGGGGCAGGGGTTGGAGAGTTTATGAAGGTTTAAAAGAAATCTTTTCTTTAAAGAACAAAGAAGCTCGATTTGTTTCTTTTATCCCTGTCATCGTGTTCTTGCTAATTTTACTCCAGGGGCTCTGGTAATTGATTACTCACCCATTTGGCTTTGCAATGCTATTTAGCTTTTTATGTTTTATAAGTTTGTGTGCTTTTGCATACAACATTGTTAAATCTTGTGTCTCTAGCTTGGTAGCGAACCCGCACCGTCACGGCGACAGCGCCTAGCCATGCAATTCCTGTGACGTAACCAACTGAGCTAACCGGGACAACGCCAAAAAACGTTGATCGGATAGCCCTGATATACGATACAATCACTGCATGACATCGGTAACGGGTTAATTTAGTCAGTACTGTTATCAGTAAATTAACCCGTTACCGATGTCATGCAGTGATTGTTTCGTATATCAGGGCTATCCGATCAACGTTTTTTGGCGTTGTCCCGGTTAGCTCAGTTGGTTACGTCACAAATATACTGAAATTCACAGTAGCGCTATTTGTGAAGTGTGGCGGCCGTAAAAAGTCTCCCCGTACATTTAGTCAGTACTGTTATCAGTAAATGTACGGGGAGACTTTTTACGGCCGCCACACTGCACAAATAGCGCTACTGTGAATTTCAAATCTAGTGTCTCTAGCTGGGAGCGAACCCGCACCGTCACGGCGACAGCGCCTAGCCATGCAATTCCTGTGACGTAACCAACTGAGCTAACTGGGACAACGCCAAAAAACGTTGAGCTGTTAAGCTGTTGGGTGAGTTGGAGGTACTTCACCAACTTGTACTTGTTTGTTGATATGAGGACCTGTTGGGGAAAGTGTGAGGTTGGTGCATCCTAAAACCTGGTTTAAACCCCCAGTGGCAATTTGTTTTGCCACTGACTGTTCCAAGGAGGTTACCCCAAAGATTCTCTACGTCGTGAATTGTTTTTGGCGTCTTTCATTTAAATTGACATACTTATAACAACATGCTCTCTTTTCCTCTTTTCTTTTTTCGCTGTGGGTGTAGCGATTCCTGATATGCATATTTCCTTTTTTTATACAGCTCGTCCGATAGGTTTTTTTATAGATATTTGTCACTGTGAAATCAACTTTTAGTTAAGTTCTAGTAAAGTTTATTTAACTTAATTCTAAGACATTGTTTACCTTGATATAGACAACCTTCCTGTGACTGTAGTTTAATACTATGGTGGATAATTTGGAAGTTTGGACTCCCGGCAATAAGGCTACACGCAGTGAGAGAAATTGTTTCATATTTCTATTTTTTATAATTCCTGATTGACCTGTAACATTTATATTCCTGATAATTGATATCTGAAGTAATAAGAAGATTTATAATTATTAAATAACATGAAATTTTATGGGAATAGGAAACCACACTCCCCCCAACTTTAAAAGTATATTGTGACAAATGATACCAACTTAATGTGTTAAACCGATAAGTGGGTTGGAGTTTTTTCACCAAGACAACTTGTAATTGATTTGTGATATGAGAACCTGTTGGGGCAAGTGTGAGGTTGGTGCACCCTAGAACCTGATTTAAACCCCCAGTGGCAATTTGATTTGCCACTGACCGTTCAAAGGCGGAAACTCCTCGGGTTTTCATTTTTGTTTATTGTTAGTGGTGTTCTTTTTTTAAACTGATCATTTTATTAACCATGCTCTCTCCCCCTCTCTTCTTCTTGACTGTGTGGGGAGGTTGTTTTTTCTGAATGTGGCGATTCCTGCTATGCATATTTCACCTTTTTTAAAAACAAAAAACAAACAACAACATAAATCACAATGACATTTACAAATACGTTGCTGCGGTATAAGAATAAAACACTTTCAAATCCTAGTCGTTACATATCAAATACCAAGGTAAACACTTCCAACATCTTCCGGGTCTTGTCCAAATTTTGTTGTCATTGCCTTTAGTCCTTTAAGTCATTGAATATTCGAAACTTAAATAATCCTTTCTCTGACAGGATCGATCATGGCGCTTGAAAAATGAAAACATGTCTTCGAAATATCTTGTAACGTCACAACTTACATTGTGACGTAATTGCTACATCTAATTTCACTCATGATTATTGAATTAGTGCTAATTTAATTGGGGAATAAGGGTATATAATAAAAGGAACATTATACCAGTATGCAATCTGTAGGTTTTCATTATGTCTCGTTGCGTATGTAAATCATATCACGCTCGACATTTGGTCTCGCGTGATATTGTTTACATACCCAACGTGACCATTACAATCCTTCAGATTGCATACTGTTATAATAATGGATATATATTTTAAATATCTTATATCCTATTAAAGAACCTACTTCACTGTAAGAAAAACTAGGGCGTCCATCTTTATTTTGACACCGACGAAAAAATCGCGTTCTTAGTTGTTAACACAACATGACATCCTGAAAAGCACAATCCATGATAAAGAACACTGGTTAAAGTTTTGTTCCTTACCAATCGATTGTGTTGATCTTCCGTCGATCATTCAAATTCTGTTTTTAAGGCGTCGCAAAGATTGCAAATGGCGGAAACTGTATTTAGCTAAGGATGTAGTTAATGTTTGCAATCTCAGTTTAGTATAATCATGTTCTAATTATCAAGCACATAATTAAAACAAAAGAAAAACCGTTTGCATGAGAACTCTGAAATTAATGGACAATATACCAAACCAACTCATACCTGAAATAAGTATATGCTGGTCTAAAATGTTTAGTGCAAATTTGTCAAAATAATGTTAGGGTTTTCAAGAAATTCTAGGAAAACTTACTTCCTGGTTCAAACCGAAAATAAATTTCTATATATTTCTACTTTCGGTAGAGCTAAAGTTACTATAAATTACAGTTACGTCCTTTGAAGGTCGTTGAGCACGATATTTATGTACTAAGTTAATAGTACTTCTAAAATTACTTTTTGTTTTTATATTTCGGCCAGTTTAAAGATAGGTGATTTCAATATCCCAGCCAATAATGTTTTGGACATTGTCCAATCACCCCCAAGGATATACTTCATGCATCTTTAAATTTTGCCTTTGGCGTTGTCTGTGATACGCAGGATTTATATTCTAAAATCTCCTCTAAAAATTCTATTTTCTCGTTAAGAGCAAACCCATTCTTTTATCTGAGGACCATACGCCGCTGAACATGGAATGGTATTAATCTGAAAATACCTCATTGAAGGTTCCCATTACTGCCCATGAACAGGCTCAATCAAACCGATCCTGCAGTATTTTCATATTTGTCGTGTTCGGTGGCTTTCAAAGTTCCCTTTTCATCTATTGTAATTCTTTTATTTTGTAACCATACTTATATTGAAACCATGAAGGAATGCATGAATAACATAGTCCTTATATAATACACTCTATTGCGTTCCGTATACCGATCTAAAAGTAGTAACCGATAGGTTTTCCTGTCGATATAAATAAATGATTGTGTTTCTGGGGAAACCAATTGCGTTTAAAAATAAAAATGATAAAAGAAAACTATTAAAAAAATCATGAATTTAGTTTAAACCTAATTTAAAGATTTTAGTTCTCATTTTAAGTCATAACTTAACGACAAGTCAAGAGGTATTTATATCGTTTTAAAGGATTGTATAGCATTACTGTATGTATAGTTCTGGAACAACAACTCTTAGATCATCTACTGTTTAGGATATACTGTGTTGCATCCCTTGATATATTTAAATGCCTAAAAGTCATGATTGTCAATGTTAACTCACAAGTGGAAGAATCATACTTGGTACCTCCACTCCTTCTGGTGACCCTCTCCCCTTTCCCTGGACAACAGTCATTCCGGACAGGAAAACATGCCGTGCTGTTCCGTTTTGTTACATAGAACAATGATTTTTTAAAATGATTTTAAACTTAAAAAAATGGAACATCAAGACAATTGTTCTGTCAGGATTATTTTTGCACAGCGAATGGTGGCGGTTAAATTTCAGTAATAATAAAAAGATTAGAAAAAGACAAGCATAATGTGGAAGGTATACTCTCTAGGAAACAATATCGAACAACTCCCCTCATAGAAGCTCATGTTCCACTGCAGCTTTCTTTAAATTATTTTGTGTAGATTGAGGTCATTGTCTTGTTAGATCTGTTAGCTGTGGTATGGGGAACTTTGTGTAACTCAGAAGTAAGGTTTTATAACGTGTATATAGAAATAAATGAAAAGGAAACTTTGAAGACCCTCAACCACGACAAATATGAAAATAATGCAGGCTCGGTTTTATTGAGCTTGTTCATGCAGTAATGGAAATGCTTTTTACTGCCCACGAGGCCTAGCCCAGGGTTGAGCGCAACTCAATATTTACACAAATAAACAGTACAATTTTGATCCATCCCAAACGATGGTATGCATATGGCGGTGAACATGGAACCTTCAATGTGGAATTTTCAGATTAAAACCATTCCATTTTCAGCGGCGTATGGTCCCCAGATAAAAATGGGTTTGTCCTAAGCGATAAAACAATGGGCAGAACTAAACAGAATAGAATTTTGAGAAGGGATCTTAGAATATAAATCCTGCATATCACAGACAACGCCAAAGGCAAAAGTTAAAAAAGCAGGAATTATATCCATTGGGGTGACTGAACAATATCCAAATAATATATTGGCTGGGATATTGAAACCACCCATCTTAAAACTGGCCGAAATATTAAAAACATAAAGTTAATTTAGAAGTACTATTAACATAGTACATAAATATCGTGTTTGACGACCTTCAAAGGACGTAACTGATAACAGCACTGATTGAATGTTCGGGGAGACTTTTTATAGCCGACACACGGCACATAAACGCTACTGTGATATTGAAATAGATGAAAAGGGAACTGTAAAGACCCTGGACCACGACAAATATGAAAATATTGCAGGCTCGGTTTGATTGAGCCTGTTCATCAAAAGCCATCAAGATAAATTGTATTTGAAAACAGAAGTTGGAGACCAATATCTTAAATGTTTTTTGAACAAAATGACTTCGGCCAGTATTTCCAAAAATGAAACGTGCAAATCAGGACTAGCCACAGCCAAAAAAGAAGAGAAGAAAAGAGAGCATGGGTTTATAAAAATAATCAATTTCAAAGACACACGAAATTATTAAAAATCAAGAGACAATGGGGACGGGGGGTTACATGAATCGCTTTGGAACGAATTTGCCACTTGGAGTTTAAACCTTGCTCTTAAGTGCACAAACCTTACTCTCCCTATATAAACATACAAGTACATGTTGTTTTGCTGAATTCATCAACTCGAAAATGTTGCAGGCAAAAGCACACAAACGTTAAAAAAACATGGCGATGTCGAGCAAAAATTATCAAACTTAGACCAGATCACCTGCAGTAAATTCAGCAAGAAACCACGATGTAAAGAATAAATTCAGTCTTGCATAAAGAACTTAGTGAATTTTAAACCACTATTCAATCTGGAAGATTTACAGATGAACATACCAGATTTACATATATTATATAATTTATTATTGTTCTGATTGTTCTTTGCAGATGTTTGCTACGTCATTTGATCTATTAACGCCCAGTCCTAACCACCTTTTTATGATAGAAAATAATTAACAAACGGAATAAAAAAAAGATTTCATAAAAATATTCATTCAAAAGGTGTTATTATAAATAGTCTTCGGTTTTCTGGGATGCCGCCAAGTACATTATATTCTAACCTTTATTATTTTGCCAAAATCTTATTAATTTCGAGAAAAAAGAAATATCTGTCTCTTGAGTTAGATTAAACAAGACTGAATTCTCATAAAGTAGATGGACACATCGATTATGTGAGATGGGTCAGGAAAATATCCTTTTTAAGCATTAAGAAGTTACTAAAACTTAATGTCAAGTTTCTGGTTAGAGTGCAATGTAAACAAAACAAAAGTATAAGGGTTTAGGTCTTGAAAATCAGAAACCCTGTGATTTGTGAACATCTAATGATAAATTGAAAGACAGATTTTAAATAACTCGATGTAAATAAAGAACATGCAAAACTATCTAGACTGTGTCCGTATCATCTCTGTAGTGGTTGTAATGCATGACGTTATGAGTACAAATAGATCTAATAGTACAGTCGTACATGTACTCGAACCCGAGTTAGATCAATATCCTAATTTATGTCATATTTTGTGCTTTCATATGATTTCAAATGAAACGATATTGGAACATAATAAATTCATAGAAGTTTATACTGTTGCTATCAGTATGAACACATGAGATGCAATATGTGAAAAAGTCACCTCGCTGACATTTTTTGTTTTTACACGGTTTAGTTTAGCTATGGTGGATAGGAACACAAAAATATCTAGAACTATGACTTTTTCAAATGTATTCATTTTAAAGACCAAAGACACACCAGTCTCCCCACCCCACCTATGAATTACAATAATTCTAAGGAAAGACACAGATAAAAATCACAGTCTTCCGATAGAATTAACAATTGAAATAGAAGATAATTTTTTAATTATCGTTTATCACAACAGTAATCACAATCAATTAAAAAGAAAACAAAGCGCATTGTAACTATGCAAACACTATCGTTTTGATATACCTAAAATTAGTTTTTTCCCCAATTTACATATTTAGTAGAATTGAAATCTTTTAATACATATTCGGGCTATTTTTATGTTCAACCTTAAATAAAGTTTAACACGTTTTATTTTTAGTTTTGTAATATTTAAGTTCACATTCAACTTAATTTTGTTTTTAAACAATTCTCTCAGAAGTTTGAACAAATATATTATATCGATCTAGAAGATAACTTTAAACTCTCAGTGACTGTCGTTAAACTCTGATAACAGTATTTACACAGTCATCTAAGGGCTTTATGTGTCCTCAAAATCGCGAGATCACCAATAACGTTTACATTCTTCGTTCACGCACAAACATTTCATAAGTCATAAGCAAATTTCGTAGCTTTCCCACACTTTTGAATGACATCAATTGACATTGTGTTCGAATCAAAACAAACTGCTGCCACTTCGTTCTGAGGGGACTTCGTGTCCAACAAAACAACTGAGTCTTTTCCACCGGCTTCTATTTGCACCACCGTGTGTCCGTCAGCGACATAAATGTTATTTTCCGTGTCAACGGTTATTCCCCAAGGACGCTTCAAATTTGAACTTGTGTATTTGAAAAGGACGAGCGCTTTGGGACTTAGAGCTACTATAGCCGAGTTACCATAGTCGGAAACAAACAAAATGTCTTCTTTCATGTTTGAAGCCAAAAACAGGGGCTCACCGAATAGAGGATTTCCTTCTTTGTCGTAAATAATACGTTTCTTGACGTTTCCCTGAAAGTCAAGGTACTGTACTTGCCATTTTGCCGTGTGAAAATCCGTTTCCAAATTGATAGTTATTGCAAGGCCGTTGTCAAATGACGTGATGCCAAAACATTTTCCGTCTGTTCGAAATGCTTCATGAACGTCATTGAATGAAGTGAATTTGTATACTTGCAATCTGCTTGGTGAAGTCATGTACGTTATTTTCTTTGTTCGCGATGTTGCTATTGATCCAGGAAATCTATCGTGTGTTTCCGTGTCATGTAGACGATCACCAATGCGATATTTTGAGCCATCAAGAAAACACATGTTCCAGAGTGCGGTGACGTCGCAGCATTTACAGTGTTTATCTTGGATATAAAACGCACTCAGAACAGCCAACATACCATTGTGCATGTATGACGCACAGCGAACAAGTTTGTACTTTTGCTTCGGTTCGTCAATAATTGTTTGCACGGAGACCGCATTTAAATTCTTGTTGAATAGTTGGTTCTTCTTACGAGGTCGGTGTTCACAGCAATCAGTACATAGGCTTTTTTTGCAGGTGTCGCACCATCCAATATCACTTCTGTCTTGCGAACATGTATCACAAAGCTGGTCATGGTCTTTCACAATAATAGAAGCTGATGTTCCCATCTTCTATTCGCACGTTTAACCAAATAAAAGTTTCGTGTTTTTGGTAGTTCAGTCTGAGGTGAATTCCTTTTCAAAGCTAAACTGTTTATAAGCCCAGATTGAAACACTTAAATTTAAATTAAACGATCTAGAAAGATGTTATTTCAAATTTATGTAAAGGCACATGATCCAAACATTTTTATGGTTTCAAAAGGATGACAACTGGTAAACAAGTGCTTATCACTTCAAGTATTATTTTAACATATATAGAAACAAGTCACCCGAAGAAATCAGAAAATATACTACTCAAAGTTTGCTAAGCACAAATAATATTGTTAGTTTTATTCGTTATTTATAACATTTGTTAGTTATTTTTGTTTTAAGCACCTGACTAGTAATCTATAAACCAATATAGGCAAATGTTTAATATTTTTGCAATTTGTTTAAGGGTTTATTTAGAATTTGAATGGGATGATGTTTTAGATAATTATGTTGATATTGTAGAAAAAAAAACAAGTTCTGTCAAATACCTCTTTGGATGTCTGCATCCGATAAATACCTTCACATTTGCCGTAATATTATTGAGTTATAAAACTTCGGTCTTGTAAGTGAAGTAATGATTGAGTACCCTACAAATGCCGGGTACATGTATGCAACTTAAGTTAAACACTATGAAAATATACGACAGTCATTCTATTTTATGTATAAAATGGGGACCTTCTTGGTACATTACTAAATGATTGCCAAAGAAAATATAATATAATGTAGTCTTCACGTTGATGAGCGGTTAACTTTGTGCTTAGCAAACTTTGAGTAGTATACATTAAAGATAATAAATGCCTAAAACTTATGTTTTATGTGGTTTTTACCTATCAGTTAAGTGTGTTTGTATCGCAATATTCAAATATCGGTGTTCCATTTAAAGTATTTAGTACATCTCATATTTCCTGACATTGATTTTCTAAAAATCAGTCTGGGATTTACCCAAATATTGAATACAAACAAAACATTGATTTTGTAATCAAGCCGATCAAAAACTTCAGGTTACGTTCTAACAGATAAAAGAACATTATGAAATCATTCGACGGAATTATACACTACAAACCCATATACTATAACGACCGACAAATAACATAACAGGTAATAAGGGGACAAAACCTATAAAACAAACTAAACATGAGTACGATGACTATAGAAGAGGACAGCAATGGAAACAAGGACCGCAATGAAACTAAGTGTTCGCACTTTTTCGGCGTTAGCTGTCTTAGCTCACTTTTGACCTAGTTTTTCGACCAATGAAATATTGTAAATAAAATTTATTATGCAGCGGGAAAATCAAATAGATTATTTTGATTGGTTATTAGTGGGTCTTGTTAATGATTACCGTAACGATTTTTATATTATGTGTAAGTATTTACCTGGCGCTTATATGTTCGGGCATTTTCGTTTTTAAAAGCGTTAATTGTATTGGAGAAAAAGATATTTACGGTAGAAATAACCAGTTAAGTCAATTGATGGCTTAAATACGATTTTATATGGAATATTCATAGGTGTCAGGTAAACACTCGAGTACAATACACAGTGTAAAACGACAGAGAAGTGCAGATATTTCTGGTTCTTACTGGTTCCTTTCTAGTTCCTTTGATACTGATTGTTAATTTCAAGTCCAGAAATGCAAAACACCTTGGGGTAGTGGTTATCACACTCGCCTCTCAAGCGGAGGCCCCGGGTTCAATACTCGGGAGGGACACTTTCTTTTAAGGTTAATTTACGTAAAAGTTGGTAGATTTCGCTCTTGTAACAAGTTGTTATTATTTTCATTTATTGTATTTTAATGACATTTATTCATCATAAGTGCTAACTCTACAAGAGGTATTTTATTGAAACTGAATGTACAGTTAATGTTAGACATTCTTCTATAATCGACGTATTATCACCAGACGAAATTTTTGAACGGTATTTATTTCTTTCTTTCTTATATATAAAAATCTTTTCCATCAACGCCGTTTATCTTTTTTAAAGATATTTCTTGTTTGAGTTATCCTTTATATCCAAGGCATTCCATTTGTTCCGCTTTTAAAATTATTCATGTTATTTTAATTAGTTGTATTTAATTTATCTTGTCACATTTATAAGTAAACCATAGTATGTTTCCTATGCCGTAGTAAATCTATCGATCTATGTACGAAACCGCCTTAGAACGGTCCATGGCAATAGACTGAAGGCCACTGGGTGTTTAAACGTTTTAAGGTGATGTAATGTACGACAAACACTATATTAAATGGACCGACAAGTTTTACATTGTACTTATCCCCAATTTTTTTTTGTCCAATTAGCTAACTTTTCTAAACATATTTTATAAATTTAACGCAGCTTGATCTTATTATAATAACAAAAGAAGGATTAGAAACAATGGTATTGGCTCTAATCAAACCCAAGATAACAGTGTCCAAGGTTATAAAACTGAGCATGGAAACCAGTCTCAAATCTCAAGCATCTGATTGGCTGAAATGACTTCCAATCTCAGCTTTATAACCGTCAACCCAGTTGGTACTGCCAAAATACCAGTAAAACATATCGAAAACATAAATTCCTCTCGAATAAAATAGTAAAAAAATGTTTTTCTTTAAATTTAAGTTGACGGTGTTTACATTTTAGCTCAAGAAACTGTGGTAATATTTATCAATAATTAAACACGTTTTCGACTTCCGTATCAATGCACACTAAGTAACTCTTTTAGTAGTTACTGAGGCTACAGTGTAAACTGGGTCCCATTAGTGTGTTCTGTTGTACACTCAGCAATAACATAATTCAACATTTCTGAGATAAAAAGTATTTCTGACATGCACTTTATTGATATGTATTTAACTTCCTTTTCTCTCAGATGAAATTTTGTTCAGCAAAGTAGACAAGGACTAGAATGTGTCCTTGGACACTGATGTCCCCACTGCTGCAACCAAATTTCGTTATAACAAAGGGGCATAACTCTAGTAGAATTGGTAGCAAGAAAAATTCCTTTCTTTACGATTATCTACACGTCCTGCTTGATCATCTGTGCGAGTTTGCAAGAAATCCGCCTCATAGTTTAGGAGTAGTTGATGCACAAGATTCGGGGACGTACAGACGTACGGACGTACGGTCAAACGAGTGCAACTCTATATGCCTCCCACTTTGTGGGGGCATAAAAAAGAAAAAAAAACATTAAGTAATTGTTAACTATCTAGCCTTCTGCCAAGACAATCATCATGCGGGGATAAAACATTCCCTCTGTCAACTTAATGCAAGTTTTAACAGAAAACCTGTCATATTACTCCGCATTTTTTTCTCATTTGTTACAAAATATAACATAAACGTTAAAAAATTACTGTGAGACGGAATTGAAACAATGCGTTTTATTGAAGCAAAAGCCAGTGTGTGGAAGATTGACTGAATATCCGCAGGCTTCTAGATGCTAAGACGCTTGAAGAAGTATACCCATACATATTGTTCATAGTATTATTACTTTAGTGTTGACGTTATCTTTAAAAATAGATTTCCAACATCTTTCTTAGGACACATGTAAGTGCATTAAAATAGTCCGAGGCCAAGTGTGGCAAAAATGGAAAATAAAGAAATACTTTCACAGATGCTTTAATGAAATACAAACAACTATTTGATATAATTTTGTGTTGATAATATTCTATTTATGGTGTATGTAACAGTGCAGTTATAAAAAAGCTTTTTGACAGAGAAATATAATTTCAATATTAACAAAATATTTTTCAAGTTTTAAATCAGGACTTTTAACAGTGCTTTCTTTGAAAACGTCAGCATCATTCATACACTAAAACTCATAGCGGATCTTATGCTTCACTGAGTTATTAATATTATTGGCAGGTAGGGCAGCACTCTCCAGGCGGCGTGTATGGCCTATCACATGTGATGTTTGGACAATCCAGCACGGCGCACTCTATTCTTCCCCGATAACATGTGCAAATCTTACACGGGTCCCTGTCTGGCACAACCTCTCCGTCACGGTAATACTGATCGCTATCAGGAGAATGGCATCCTAAAGTGTAAAAGAAAGCATTAGTTACTCGATTTGAAGTTTTAGGTCATTATAAAATATTATAAGAAGCATAACGTAGTGGGTAGTAATACGCCTTTTATTTTTACTATTCCTTTACTATTACTCTAGTTACTACGCCCTTTCCATTACTCACCATGAAAAGGCACAATCAATGCGAGTCAGCAATATTTTAATACTTGTCGTGTTGGATGTCTTTCAAAGTTCCCTTTTCAGTTATTTACACTCTCTGAAGAGGATGGTGTTTAAAGGAAAATGCTCTATGACAAATCATTTTACTTATGTGCATGAACTTACTTTTTTCTGGTCCGCAGCGTGGACAACATGCTCCGGGAGGTGTATACTGATTAGCACATCTTATTGGAGGGCAAAGAACATTGGCACATTTGTCTGAAATGAGCAAATCAACTTAACGACAGCATTGTCATACACATAACTCCTGTCTATGGGTTGCCAAGTTTACCTTTTATATATTAGACCTTTGAACAATAGCAACCATTACATTAAATAGTTTATTATTTTAGATTTTTATTACCATTAGGTATTCAAGTAAAGATATTTGTCTAATTTTCGTGTTTTTTCGACGACCAGCTCGTACCAATGCCGACACTGGCTCAAGCGACATGGCTGCCTCATATGATCATAGTTTACTCATTTATTGCACGGCGTTCTGAATTCCCTCACGAGTGTTCAGAAAGTGTGTAATACTTTACAATAATACATATCTAAATATTATGACGCAATGGTAAAACTATACCTTCGATGCACACCGGACAGCATTTCCCGGGGTAGGTATACTGATTGGTACAGTTTGGAAGCCCACATCTCACCAACGAACAGTCTTCTGTAAACCAAAACAATAATAAAAATAAATACGTAGAACAACCTTTTATTTAGATTAAAGAAGCAAATTTTATTTGATCTTTTCATAACGTGATATTATGATAGCAAAGCAATATTTGACACTTACCATGGAATGTGATTATTCGATTTATGCATAAGCAGCGTATCCAACAAAGGGCGACAATTCATTTTCACACGGGGCTATAAGATTGTTGTTGTTTATATATTTATGCCAGCTAGAAAAATGTTATTGTTCTCAGTTTCTCATTTTTGTTAATAGTTTGTGAAACCTTTAGAAAGTAATCAAATTTTAATGCCACTCTCCATTTTCCTTTCCACTATGTTGTTGTGTGAGGACGCTGTGTTTTGACTCACGGTTTAATTTCAAGAAAACAGAAACCAAAATATATTGAACATATCGGTTATTGATTAATTATACTCAAATTGAATATTAATTTAAAAGATGCACTTTAACCAAACGCGAGTAGAAAAACGTGAAGCAAGGAACGAATTCCTTTTCTACAGTACGTATTATAAATAAACACTGAGAGCACGGAGGACTTCAATATGTTTCTTTGGAATGACCAAGCTTAAACTATTCCCACCAGATTCTTGAAATCAATTGCTATACTAAATCAACATCAACCCACATATTTTATTAAAAAGTATTGCAAAGCATATAATACTAGCAAGCAAACAGATAAAAAAGTACATGTAGCCCGACAAAGCTGAGCGGTACCCGGAGTCGTTATTAAGACCAGAGCAACAAAAGTTATATAAACATGAATTTAAGAAAAAGTGTTTTGTTTATATTGTGATGAACAGAAATAGGAACGAACCTTGTGGATCCAAACAAGTTTTGCCACAACCGTTGCTACAGCATTTTTCTTCTCCTCTACAGTCATAATCTGAACTACAAGTGGACGAACAATGATAGACCCCTGTGTAAGCTGGACATCGGCCAGGCTTGTCATGGTCTGAAATGAAATGTCAGTGCTTATCAAAATTGATACTGGGGTCAATATTATATAGTTGTAAGTTTTCTTCGCAAGGAATGTGCTGCTATATTGCCCGTAAAGAAGAGAACCAGAAGATGGGTTGTGGTAGGAGCTAGGGAATTTAGTACATGTACTCGTGATTACGTCCTATCCTTTTCAACCAACTTACAACAAAATCGGTATCATAAAACATGAGTTATTCACCACGTTCGTATATGCTCTATCACTCTTCATTCAATTATTGTGATTAATTCTTGGAAATTATATTTGTCGAAATGTAGTTGTAATTGCGCAAAACAGTGAAACATTTAAAGAGCCACGAATCCTGTCAATTTAAGCGAACCTCATCATTATATTATATACACAGCATGGACCATAAGACTTGCAATACATCTTTCCAAGTTTTGTCAAAATCCCTAATTTATTTATTTCAAACGAAAGTTAATATCATCGAATATCAAATACAAAGCTCCAAGTGATACGATGTTGTAATTATGTATAATGTTGTTATGTCGTCCACATAAAGTGGGTCGACATTACTTCGGAGCGAAAAGACGTTCAGAAATATTCAGTTCTTCAGGTGATTTTTTTTCATAAACACCATGACGGATAGCGAAGCGATAGTGCGTAAAGTGGTGAGAGATATCTGTCACCAGTTGAAATGTATGGTATTTTCGTCATGCTCATTCTTCCTAGACGGGTTATTTGTTTTTAATCTGGGTTGTCGGGGAATTCTTTCGTTCTGTATACGTTAGGCCGGTATTCCATAGTTCCGTGATGCGTGATCCTTGTCCGTGTCCGCGTCCGCGTGCGTTTCCGCGATTTTTCACTCGCCAAATATATCGTTGGGTATATTCCATACATCTGTGTCCGTTCCGCGTCGGACAGACACGGAGGTATGGAATATACCAATCGATATCTTAACTAAGTGAAAAATTGCGGACACGGACACGCATCACGGAACTATGGAATACCGGCCTTAGACCGGTATTCCATAGTTCCGTGATGCGTGATCCGTGATCCGTGTCCGTGTCCGCGTCCGTGTCCTCGATTTTTCACTCACCAAAAATATCGTTTGGTATTTTCCATACCTCCGCGTCCGTGTCCGTGTTCGCGACGAGGAACGGAAACGGAGGTGTGGAATATACCCAACGATATCGCGGTCACGGACGCGGACACGGACGCTGAGGCGAACACGGACACGGATCACGCATCACAATCCACAACTATGGAATACCGGTCTTAGACTGCTCATACCTACACATTATAAATCAGCCTTATTTACATTTCTCGTGGTGAGGTATAAGTTTTCGTACTTAATAACAATACTTGCTTAAAATAAGCAAACGAGTTAAACTTCTTGGACCTTTGTGTGTGTTTTGTATGTGGCGTTACAAATTCTAACATTCCTTTTGCAAAAACGTACTTTTTATTAACATTTTTCATAATTAATGGAAAGTCACTTTAAAAAAAAGTAAAAATAACTGAGCATGTAAAAAATGCTCACGCACTGACACACAGACTGAAGGTACGACGCAACCATCGTCAACTAACATTTCAAAACAAAAATGTTACTAAAAATAAATGAAGATAGCTTGTGTAAAGTGAATTTGGAGAGTTGTTAAATCAGATTGGTTATAGGGATAAGACTGTTCAAAACTGAATTAAAAAAATAATGATTATGAAACAGAAAACAATTATCAACAACATAAAATATATTCAACATTGTAAGTATAATGAACAATAGCTTGCAGTTTATAGATAAAATATTCAAAAAGTACAGACATATCTAATATTCACATACTACAAGCCATTTCAGTACAGCCAACATTCCCGTTTCTGCATCTACATGTGTTACAGTCATCTTTGAATGACTGTCCGTCATGATACTCTCGTCCCTTGTAATAACATGAGCCGCCTTAAAATAAAGAGACATGATTACAAAACATCATGGGGTAGTTTTATGTATTTGCTATGACAGCCATTTGACTCCTAATATTTCCCCCCTTAACCCGATATTGTGGTCAACATCATGGATTGTCTCCCATGTGATTGGCGGTGATTTGTTTTCATATCCATTAAATGTTCTGTATGTTTTATTATACCATTTTTTTCCATCGAAAACAAAACATTTTATATAAAAATATATTATTTCATGAACTAAAAAAACAACATTATTTCTAATGATGACACGATATATGCATCAGTTGTTTTCTAATGAGTTACAAAGTTATCGACAAATTGAAAACAGTGTCGAGTTGTACATGTATACATTAATAAATGTATGTTTATATTATGTTTGGCTGCTGTGTATTTTCAATATATGCAACATATTATTCCAGGAACAGTGTCTATAAAGAAGTTTTTCAATTAAATTTTAATTTTGCAAATTACTCAACTTAATTAAAACAATAATGTTTACAACTTTGAGCATAACCTCACCATATGAGCATGTTTGTCACCCCTTATGAAGTTAAAATTTGTTGTAATTTCTGATTAATTACATGACATAAAAGATTGTCTATAGTCCTTAATAAAATGCTTTATTGTAACATCTTACACAACATTTTCTGCATGAACACGACAATATATCTTATTGTCAATGGTTGTATAAATTCCATATTTAAACAGTTACTATATATTATTAATAAGAAGAAACAAGAACAGAATGGTAAATTTCCATTTAACAAAAGTAAATCACAAAAAAATAACAAATCAGGAAAAGTCACCATTAAAAATGCTAACTGTAATATTAATCTATATATAAACAATAAAAACATATAAGGAAGAATATTACAAATACACTTATAATTATCAATTGAAATGCCGTTGAGAACAATACATAACTTTGTCTAAATATTAAAGTCAAGTCAAGTCAAAGAATTTTTTAGCATATTCAAAATGAACATTGCTAAATAACATACATAACATAATGTATGGCATGTCGTGGAAATACATGAAAAGAATGAAAGGAAAATAAAACAATACAATATGGGAAAACAAACAAACAGAAATGTAAGGTAAATTATAAGATGTATTTTGTTAAATTGTAACATTATAATATTATTATCGGAGAAAAGTGTGTGTAATAAAGTGGGAAAAAAATCTTTAGGTTTCAGCAAATTTCAAACGTTTCTTTTATTGGTTGCTAGTGATAAGTACATAACAAGATTATAGAATATCTTATTAGTACATGACAAACGATTTATAAATTTATTCATATTTGGCCAATGCCTATAGTATTTTGGTAAATATTTAATCCTTAGATCTCTATACAGAGGGCATATTAATAAAAATGATAAATATTGACTGTAAATAGTGAGTAGCGCGGCGTGGACTGTTTTATACCTTTTCATTACTACCCATGAACTGCTTCAGTCAAATCGAGTCTGCAATATTTTGATATTTTCGATTTCGGTAGCTTTCAAAATAATACAATTATTATCCATTTTAATAATATTTTTTTGTATCAAACTTACCTGCGGGGTTCTGACAGGTATGGCCACAACCATTGCTGCAGCATTTCTGCGGTCCCGGACATTCTACATCATGGGAACACTGTTCCACACAAATACCAAATCCCTCGGGTACTGGACAGTTTCCTGGCTTGTCAACTAAAGCGGTGTTGTTAAATAAAAAGAAGACAATTATTTGCTAAAAAATTAATGTTGGCAGTACATAAAAAGGTATACTCGTAGATAACCCCAAAGCCATACAAATACGACGGAAGCGCCCAGCCATGCAGGAGACAGCCACAGTTTATACCATCCGTACCCCCCCCCCCCTCAAAAGGACAGTTCTAGTATGCCTGTATACCCGCCACCCATAAAGATTTACATTCATTAGTCAGGCGTTTTGTGGCGGTATCGGTATGTTTATAAAATTAAACACTTTCAATTGATTGCAAACGTTTGAACAAATAAATAACAACCTAACCATTTATTCCGACAGCTGATATAGCGAAATGTTTGTTATAACCTTTTTAAATATACATGTTTATGTTGACTAATAACTTACTGTTTATTTCAAATTAGACGTACAGTCGTTATGCTACATTTTATAACTTTCACCTCTTCTTTCATCTTGTTAATTGTGCGAGGAAAAGTGTGATTTTCTAAGGTGGTATTTTATATGCTTATCTAACCATTTTCTTCTTTACCGGCTGTTTTGAGAAGAGATTGATGTAAAAGTCAACAACTTGAAAGTGTTACCAACTTGCCCCAAATCAGGACTGAAGGTTATAAAGCTGAGATTGGAAACCAGTCTCAAATCTCAAGTATCTGATTGGCTGAAATGGCGACCAGTCGCCATTTCAGAAAATCAGATGCTTGAGATTCGAGACTGGTTTCCATGCTCAGTTTTATAACATTGGGCAAGGACTTTATTTAAATCTTTATTTAAACTTACATTAAGTGAGAAATCATACAGGGTGAGAAATAAATGAAACAATCATTAATTCAATTAACAATTATTGTTTAAAATTAAAATAAAAATGGGCTAAAAGAAAATTGTGTTGTTTTTTTTTCTTTTCATTCATTAGCTGTATTCGAAATGTTTTTTTTTTCTTTGTGTTCAATCACCCGTGTTGCGATATTTTCATATAAGTTAATTCTACAGTATTCATATATTTGTCCTTCATCTGTGTGATAGCGCTATGATGTTCGCCTTATTTTGTTTAACTCATTTTCGACCTGATCTGAGGAGAACGGAAAGAACGTAAATGATCATTTTAATATTACATGTATGTACTATTAGATCACGGATGTAAACACAATTTGTTTCTATTCCGATTTTGTTTGAAAAAAAAACAACAACACTTGAGCAGAATATATTAACTCGTTGTTTTCATGAACAAGTTAATACGAATGCTGTAAACATTAACCATTAGCATCTGATAAATAACTGAAATATAATACTAACCATGTGGTGCCGGGCATGGTACCTGTTCACATACAGGCTGTCCGTTCCTACAAACGCATGATTTACACTCGGCGTAATCTCTGAATTGTTCAGCCTCTCTGTAGGTTTTCCCTTTGTAAGTACACATTCCACCTAATTAAAAAATGATATTATATTGAGGACAGGACCCGAAGCTAAGTCACTGAATCTAGATGGTTCAGTTACTGGTTTCAATAAATTATATACTATACATTGGTTTATATATGCAACGCTTAGATGCGGGTCATAAACGAAACAAAATATGCTCTAATAGTTGAATATTCATAAATTAGAACACACGATAAATAATTAACTTGTATATATTGTTATAAACATGAAATCGACAGAGCATGTTTAAATTTTAATAACTATACTCTTCAGAAATATTAAAAACTAATAACGTTTTAACATTAAGTATGGTTTAACAAATTTTAGCATTGGTAAATGGAAAAAATATGGTATAACCGTTTGGCGGCGGGCAAGCCATTAATGTGCAAGCAGCGTTTCCGTTGCTACAAACACACGAGTTACAGTCATCATTGAAACGTTCGCCATCTCTGTAGTGTCTTCCCTTGTAAAAACAAGGGTGACCTGAAAAAAGCACAATGGATTGTTATGACATGCCAGTCATCATAATAGTAAATAAGTATTTTAAAAGAAACGTGAAATATGCATATCAGAAAGAGCCACATCTAGAAGAACACAATCTTCTCTCATAACCAAAAGTGTTTAAACAAATCATGGGTTTATACAACAATTATTTATTTTAAATAGGACACCAAAACATTTACGAAAATGAGAACCCGAGCGATTACCCGCCTCGGTCAGTGGCAAAACATTTTGCCTCTGATAATGGAAACCAGGTAATAGTGTACCCCAATCTCACACATTCCCCAACAGGTTCTTAAATGAACAAAAAAGTACACGTGTACACGTTGTCTTGTTAACATAACTCCAACCCACACATAAAGGCGTTTTAAAGCGAGAACGGTAGATATTCAATTAATTTTAGGTCGACCAAGCTAAATTGCCGATGTTTACAATTATTTATAGAATGTAAACA